>APFE030848465.1:6789-37349 GCA_000404065.3 Pinus taeda | reverse complement strand
TTGTCCGCTTTCTATTATTCTTTCTAATAACCATGTTTTTCCACCTTCTTCCATTAATATATTTTATTAAACATAATATTTTTTTGATAGTATAGTTATTAATTGTTGTGAACCCTTTTTTCATAAAACTATGTTATCATGTACCAATAGATTATTAGCAATTTGATTCTTCCTCCACCAAGGTTGTGGTGCTTAAATCACGCACTTAATACAACTAAGTTATATGATCACATTCACCCTATAAGGGTTCTCTACTTTTTACATAAGAGGCAAGGAGGTACTAAGCAACAACCTTGCATATATTTTATTTTATGTATTATTAAGTTTAAATTATAAAACTAATTTTGTATAGTTGAATATGTTAAAGTATGATAATAATATTCATTGTAGTTTAATTGGTAATTGTTATGTTATGAAGTGTTATATAAACTATGAAATTCAAGGTTCAGATTTTTTAATTAACTTGTATATGCAAAAAGAGTGTACATAAGCACCTACATATTAAGAGGTAGTAGTTAGAAATAACCTCGTATGACTTTAATATGGAAATTGACCCATTATCAATTTTTATAACAAAAAAAATGAAAGGAGAAAAAAAATTTAAATAATGATGATAACAAAATCTATGCATTTCACTTATGCCCCTCTTGGATTAAACTAGGGCGCAATCTAACTTATAGACGAAATGGTCTTTCCACCAAAATTTGACAATACAATTTTTAGCAAGATTGTAAATATTTGTTGTTTAAAATACATTTTTGAATGCATAAATGGATTCAACACCCTGAAAAACCCATGGGACACTCAAATTATATAGATTAAACAAGTTAAATTCAAGTATTTAAAAATCTTTGTTGGATTTGGATTAAAATTAACCAGAGAAAATGTCATGGAAAAGGTCATTTCACCTATTAGTTAGACTACATGTCAAACTAGTCCCATGATTTGTACAAAACATGGCAACTTAATATGTGATTGCTTTGCTTCATAACTTCGATATGACCAAGTATAATTTCATATTCTTATTTCCAAAAAAAAAAGTTTTTGCATCTTTAGTCATTGAATATATCATTGTTGTGGCTTGCTTTCAACTGACACCATAAAGATAAAGTGTATGAAAACAGGTTTTGGAAGTGGTTGTTGTCATGTTGTAGGTGACCATGGAAAAATTAACCCTCGTGATAATTCATAGGGTCAACGTAAGGTTATTGTGAGAAAGGATGGTGCAAAACAGGTGATCGAAATGTGAAGGATCCTCGACATAGATTATTTGTATGGTAGAGAATAAGTGAGAGAGTTGTCTCGGAGATTTGTAAGTAGGGTTTAATTTAATATAATATCTTTGTGCCACTGGACTAAAAAATTGTTGGTTGTCCCCTGAAATGGCTCTTGGTGAAGCTAATAATGAACACAAAATGGGTAATGTGATAAGAGGTGTGGCAACCGAGGTGTTGGACTTAGAGGAGCGCCAACTACAAGTAGGATTGGCGCTCTCTACTGATTCCTTGAAGGGTGTGGTGAATAAGACACTCTGGTCACTGGAGACTATAACAATAGGATAGGAGGTGGCACCTACTTTTGATAACCAAGGTGTTTCTGAGGATGGTGATGGACCTAGGGTAAAGTTCCCAAACTACTTTTGTTTGTTATCTCCAGTCTTGACCTTTGAGCACGTGAAGTTTCCAATAAACCCTTGTGCGGCTAAGCATGAGGAGCCAGGGGCTTTTGACACTCACCTGGGTGGTGGTCTGGTGGGTCGAGAATGGGAACTTCAGGGTTTTGGTCAATGTCGAAAATTTCTACCAAAATGACCCAAAGAAATTTTTTAGGGAGAAGTGGTGAGGGTTAAAATACCCTCCAAACTTTTGAGAGCTCATGCTGAAAACCCAACCCTCACTCTGGGTTGCAACGTAGACGTGAGAGAGTGACTTACCTGGAATCAATGGGTAAATTTAATTACATTTCCCCTAGTAATGAGAATATTCTGAATTGGGTGTCTTAGACTTGGAAGCCATTACTCAATTATGCTCCTAGTGTTAATCTAATGAAAAATTGGCTTCACTTTCATTTCCTAGGTGAAAAAGACCTTGAATTGATCCTTAAGAAACCTTGGGTGATTAGTTATGACAATCTTTGGCTGTAGACATGGCATGCAGTTTTAACCCATTTTTAGAGAAACCCAATTCTCAAAATATCTGGGTTAAGTTGGCAGGTTTTCCTCTGGAGCTCTGGACTCAATAGATTGTTGAAAAAGTGGACAAAAACATCGACAGGTTCATATTTGATGAATTTTCTTTTGTAGCACTTGATAAAAGGATTTTGTGGATCTTGGTTGAATTGGATATGTTCCTAGGTCTTCCGGTGGAGTTAGATATTTCTCAAGGGGAAAATTCATTCTATCAACCCCTGGACTTTTGGAAAGTTCCATTCAAATGTCTACATTGTCGTCATTCGGGCCATTTAAAAGCTAACTTTTTGGTCACTCTAGGTAAGGGTTACAAAAATAAGTTTGTTCTCAGCCCAAATACTAATTAAGATCCTTTTATGGGCTTTGAAGATAAATTGGCAGTTCTAGGCGAGTCAGGTCGTAAATTGGGCTTGGGGGTGAGAATATTTGATTGTGCTCAGAGTGGGGAGGTTTCTTTAGGGGATGCCTAGACCAATGAGTCTCTCGAGTAGGGGGTTCCATGCTCTCGCTAGTAGATGCTCAATTGTCTATGGAGAATGTCGTGGTTGCTGCAAGGGAGAAAAAGTATTGTAGGGTTTCTCAGGTGGTTCATTTAAATGAGTTGGAAAATCTGAATAGGGTTTCGTGTGAATTACATGAAAATATCCACAAGCGTTCTGGTGAATTTCATGTTACTAGTTCCACCATTCATTTGGGGACTTAGGTAGTAACCTCGTCTCCCCCATCAACAACGTGTCCAAATTACTCAACTTTTTGGCCTCCACACTATGCCAATATAGAGGGAAACCTCTGTGTTGTCTCAAAATTGGATGGGGTTGTAAACACTAAGAGGCTTTTGCTGACTATTCATTGGAGTGTGCCTTCTCCTCCTAATGGTTTCACTACTAATGGACTTCCTTTTCACCCTAGGCATGGATCGTCGGAGCCCCTTTCTGTTTTTAATTTTTTCACAAAGGAGCAACCGTTTGAGCTTCACAAGACTAAATTTTTTGGGCCAAAATTTGGAGTAGAATATGCTCCTACATTTCATGGGAAAGAATATGATCTATTGGAAGCATTATCAGGTAAGTTACATAAATCTTTTACTCCATAAGAGATTCTTTTGTTGGATGAAATCAAATGCAGCTCTTCCCTTTCTATTGTTACAAATACGTCTAAACATAATATTATCAATAATCCAGTTTTAGAAAAATAGACCCTGAAATGTTTGTACAATGAAGACTTCACCCCTCTAAGCATGAAATCCATTATTCTTGTTAAGCCTTGTCGTCCCAAAGTTTTAGAGAAATGTCATAATTTGATTTTAAGATATTATGGCCCCCCCCATACTACTTTATTTAGCTCTCGTCTTTCCAAATGTTTTGAAACCATTGGTTCCTCAAGAAGGTTTTCTAATAATCCCCCTCCCTTTGATTTATTTTCCTCTTCTCGAACTCCTCAACCTTTAAATGGTCTAGTGCTGGTGGACTATGCAGATATTTGGGCTATTCCTCATGACCCTTCCTATTGGAATTTATTAAATCTCTCCCCTCTATTCATTTTTCACTCCCAAAATTCATTGGCTTTGGAGTCCTTAGATTTGAAGAATTCCTCTAATAATGTTTCCATTAGAAAGAAGAAACAAAACAAGAAAGAGTTGGCATTTGAAGGAGTTATCCAGGGAGGGATTTTTAAGGAGGTCACAAATATTACTAGTAATCATAGGGCAGTTAGGGTAGATAATCCCTCTTGATAAGGTTCCTCATGATTCCGATGTCCCTAAATATATGAGGAGTGGGGGGGCCTCCCAATAAATGTGCCCTCAGGAGACTTATTGAGCTTCATATAACTTTGGTAATTTTAATCCATGAAAGTATGGTGTCAAGGGAAAAATCTCATGAAGAGTTTCGCAAGATTTGTCTTGGGTGGTATATTTGTATTGTGGATGTAGCAGTGTAATCTCAGGGTCTATGGGTCATGTGGAATCCAAGGGATGTTGTCTTTAGACCCTTTCTTTTGAAGGTTGGTATTAATTTGGAAGGTAATTTAAGAGTTCTGGAGAGGGCTATCCTTCTTGTTAATTATTATGGGCTGTATGTGGATAGAGAGGAGTTTTGGAAACATCTACAAGATAGTGGTTTGCTACTGGACCAATCTCTCATTTCATTTAGGGAATTGAATTTTACTCCCTCTACTAGTAAAATCTAGGGGGATAATGCTCGGATTGACCCCTTAGCTCTTGTCTTCTCTCAGCTCATTCAAGACTCAAATCTTATTGATGTTTGTTCATCTCCCCCGATCCCTACTTGGAGGAATGGGAGATCAAGAGAACAAGGTATTACTAAAAGACTTGATCACTTATGTTAGTTCAGTCCATGGCTAATAGGATAGGTAAATTTAGTTCTTGGGTTAGTACTCAATGTATCTCTCACCACTTCTTGATCTTCCTTAAGTTGGATTTTGAATCTTATTTCATCAATTATCCTTTCAAATTCAACCACTCATGGTTCGAAGATGACTCTTTCATCTCTTTGGTGAAGTCTTGTTGGAAGGGATTGACAACTATACCTTCTATTTCCTCCATGGGATCTTAGGTGTACAAAATGAAGGAACTCAAATATAAGGTCAAGGCATGGGAAAGATTAGAAAACAAGAGAGGGAGAGGGACTTGGGTGGGTTTTATTAAACAAGAGTAAAATAGCATATTTCAATCCTATATCACCTCAAAATTTTCTGAAGAAGTGAAATTGTACCTTTGTAAATTGGAAGAGAGAAAGTCCTAAATATTAAAAACTAAAGAGGACGAATGGAGATTGAAAAGTAAACAAATTTGGGTAAAGGATGGAGATGGAAACACATTTTTTTCATCAATTTGCAAATTTTAGGATATTTTTGAATTATATTTGGGAAATTAAGGCTAAAGATGGTCTTACTAGAAGCTCTCAAAAGGACTTGGAGATGGCTACAAAGGATCACTTTTTCTAGTCTTGTTAAAGACCCTCATTGTAATATGCTTGCAACTCAACTTCAAGTTATCCAAAAATTTCTAAATTTTTCTAGATGAATGAATTGAGTGACATTGGTGGCCTTGTAACTTTATACGAAGTTAAACAAGTCTTAAAATCATTTGCAAAGGATAAAAGTCAAGACCTTTATGGGTGAACTGTTGAACTTACCTTTTTTTTTGAATTGATGGGGGAAGACATTTTGAAGGTAGTGGAGGAGGCCAAAACATATGTGATGGTTTACAAAGCGATAAATGCCACTTTTATTACTTTGATACCCAAATTCTTGAGATAAGAGACATTTAATGACTTTAGGCCGATTTTTGTGCAATATGATCTACAAAGTTATTACCAAGGTCATCTCAAACAGATTAAAAAGTAATCTCAAAGAAATGATATCACTGGAAAAATTTGGTTTTCTCACTAGTTGACATATTCATGATGCCATTAGTGTGGCCTAAGAGTCTCTTCACTCTATTAAGCTAAAAAATCTTGAAGCCCTAATTTTAAAAATGGACTTGGTAAAAGCATATAACAGAGTAAAATGGGACTTGCTAAGGCTAGTACTTCTCCAAATTGGGCTAAACTTGAAGGTCACAAACTCAATAATGGGATGTGTTCAATCAACAATTTTTTTTGTGTTAGTGAATGGATCTCTATCTAGATTCTTCAACAGTACAAGAGGTTTGAGACAAGGATATCCATTTTCTCCTATGTTATTCATACTCATCATTGAATGTTTGAGTAGGTTGATCATAAAAGCCAAAAGAGTTGGTTCTTTAAAATGGGTTAAGGTGTATAATCTCTTTTATATTACACATCTTCTCTTTTTGAATGATGTTTTGCTATTTGGGGAAGGTAGTGTTGTTGAATGGGAGACCTTTTTGAGTATCATTTCTCTTTTTACCAAGCCTCTGGTATGGGGTTCAACATCCAAAAATATACCTTCTTGCAAAACAAAACTTGGGACAAAATCCTAGCCACTATTAACTCCATTTTCCCTATAAAGTGGAAGAATTAGAAAAAGGATTCATATATATGGGATATTACTTAAAACCCAATTGTTACCACTTGGAAGACTAGTCCTAGTTAATAAAAAAAGGTGGAAAGTAGAATATGTAAGTAGTGTTACAAGTGGTTATCATTGGGAGGTAGAATGATCCTGATCAAGTGGGTGTTGGAGAGTATTCCAGTGTATTGACTAATGCTCTCAAAGATCTCAAAATTTATTATAAGGAAAATAAGACAAATAATTTTTAATTTCCTCTGGGAAATAAAAAAGGCAAAGGAAGGTTTACATTTGGCTAGATGGGACATTTATCCCAACCAAAGTGCCTTGGGGGGCGGGGTTTCAAAAATTTGCATTGGTTTGGCTTAACCCTCTCTACCAAGAGTCTTTGGAGAGCATTAACTAGTTCTCGTCTCTAGAATCTCACTATAAAGGAAAAATATATTAAAAACAGGTCTATCAGTGATTGGCTAAGATCAAATGTACAAAAGGTATATAAATATGGCTCTATCATCTGGAGAGGCCTGATGGATTCTTTGCCTTGGCTCTTCTCTTGAATTTCTTAGAGCGTGGGAAAGGGTAATCAAATAATTATTGGAAAGGATCCTTTCATACGAGGTGTTGATTTTTATCATCTTCTTAGGATCTAATTTCCCTCTTAAACACACAGTTGTGTAATTTGAACCATGTTAATAGATCAAACTCATGTACAATCTCTTATAGATTATGGATAATTGGATCTTCAAGGGAATTTAGCAGTTGAATGGGATCTCTTTGTATGGGGCTTGTATCCTAACGAGATCTTACTAAATGAAGAAGATGCCTCCATAGTCTGGAGTTGAAATACTTCAATAGGCCAAATAACAACTATATTAGCATACTTGCCTCAAAAACTTAGATACTTTTGTTGGATCACTTTAGATAATCGTATTCTTGTGTGGGATAACGCACAAAGAAGGGGATTTGTTGGTCCAAATGTTTGTAGTCTTTGCAATACTAGGCAAAAATTTATGGACCACCTCTTTGTACATTTCACCTTTACAAAGGATGCTTGGAATGACACCATAAATGTTCTAAGTCTATAAGTCATTGAGTCTTCTTTTTCTTTTGAATCTTCTAAAAGTTTATGGGATACAAAGTTGGAAAACCAAAAAAATCTGCCAATCTTTATAACTTGGGGAATCTCGAAAGCGCAAATTAAGCCATTTTTTAAGATCTTCCCTACAAACCTAAATAGTTAATACAAAAGACTGTGGCCTATTTCAAGGAATATTTGAAAATTCCAAAATCAAAGTTTGCTAGAAATATAAGATATCCTTTGCTAACATAGTTTTACTTAGTCGGGTTCTTTGATGGTGCATCACAAGCAGGTTTATGTGGTGGGGGTGCCTTGATCAAACTCTCAGGTATTGATCCATTCAAGACTTGGCTGAATTTAGGACAAGGAACAAGCACCAAGGTAGAAATCATTGCTTGTTGGGCTCTTCTATCTTTTGCAACTTACAATTTTTTTTTAAAATTTACAAGCATGTGGTGATTCAAAATGTATAATTGATTGGTTGACAAGATTTTCAAATTTATAGGCGTTAAACTTATCATTCTCGAAGGACAAGATTATAGATATGAGGAAAAAAAATCAATATCTCTCTTTTTAGCATATTCATAGGGAATGGAACTCACAGGTGGATTCCTTATAAAAAAGGGCACTTACCTCAAAAAAAGGTTTCATATTTTATGAATAATGGTAGGGCACCAAATTGACAGGAAGGGGAAAACTTCCTTTTATCACATGGTTTTAGTATTCCATTGACAAGACTAAGTCTACAATTTTGCTTTCGCATAGAAAGTTATATTCAAACAGTTTTTTAAATGTCCAGTTGGATAGTGACAACTTAGACTATTGGTGCATTTTCTAGAACATAAGATTTTTTTGTTCTCGCTGGATTTAGTACGCAGTTTAATTCTGCATATACAAAAAATTATTTCTCTTGAGTTATTTCTGTAGATTTCAACTCTATAAGGATATTCAGAAGATACTTTATAGCTTTCCTGGTAATTGGTTTGTTGTTTGGATAGGATGGGTATACTACCTATGTAATCTTTTTGGTGAAGCTTGGCTACCATTTTGTACAGAAAATGTATGTAACCTTTGACTCTTGAATGAATAGCAAGGTACACAAATATTCATTGAAAAAAAAAACAACTTAAAGTGTCACTATTAGGTAAATTTCCGCAAGGGATGTTTTTATGACTATTTTGTTAAGTGCATTAAAAAGAAATGCATTTTTTCGAACCATTGAGAATGATAGTCAATGAAATTATGGCAAAATATTGGTTAACATTGCAATAGGGATTATGGTTAAAAAATGAGACTTTTAGAGAAATTTGTTTAATTAAAATAAATCATGTGAAATTTCATCAAAAGATTGTTATTAAAAGAAAAAAAAATAATAATAAAATTAATCCTATAAATGAGTACTTTAATCGAACATTAAAGAGTTTTGTACCTTTTCTATAAAAAGGTCAAGATTTTATAAAAATTGCAAGATTACTTCCAAAGGTTTATCTTCTCATGGAGAAATGCTTAAATATTTAATTATCTCCATAAACTATGTTAAAGCAAGATCAATGTATACAATAAATTGTAGCATGTGTCATTTATGTTAAATTTATGTAAATAATTAGGCAATTAATTTAGTATGGATAAAAAGTAGAAGTTCAATTTATTGTATTATCAAAACAAAACAAAAACAGCTTACATGAAAGAGAATTCTGAATAGATTTAAAATCAAATAAAAAAGAAGAGTAAGTTTCATAATTTTATAGTTATTTACACAAGAGCAATGTCAAGGCTATAAAGTGTACATGAGAATGAAGTTAGATTCCTCTAGTGAAAGTGTGGGCCAAATTTTTCATCATATGACTATCACAACAGGTCCAAGCAGAGTAGTAGTTAGTACACTTTAACTATTTAGATCGTCATCCTTTTTACTTTGAAATCACAATTATTTAGCTACATTTTGTGGTCACTTCATGTTTTTCGCTTCAATAATCTAATTGAACTTAAGACTGTACTTTGGATTTTTAACATTGAATTATTTGGTTATGTGACAGCCGTGTGTTTTCCTACTTATGTATGCAATGTAAATATTTGAAAAAATAAATGGGTTGAGTCAAGGGACATGGGTTCCAAAGGGTGAGGAGGTTACTTGTTGGGGACATTTTTAAGGTTATATTACAATAGTAATATGAGCTAGTTCATGCAACTGACAATTGTGCAAAAGGGAAAATTTATATTTTCTTATCAACTAGAAACAAAGGACAAAAAAATGTGCTTCTTGTAGCAGAAAACAAGGAAACAAGGACACTAAATTAAAGAGGAGAAATGGGCAAGCTGCTAGCTCGTAAGGTGTGTTTTCCACCCACTACAACAAACTAACCAACAATAAACAACATAGGGGACATACATGTCGGTGGCACCCTTTGATGGTTTGACAAGATTTTGGCAGACATAGGTAATTGTCTGAAGGATGCATGAGGGACATAATGGAAAGGAGGATTTGAGTAGTTTGGAACTGTGTAAGGATACAAAGAAATAAGATTATTCGAACAAGTTTTGAAGGAAAGAAAAAAAGAAAGAAAGGAATGCATAAGAAGATCTCAATGGGAAAGGAGGAACACAAAGGAGTAGAGAAATGGTTTTTTCGGTTTGCGAGAAAGCAAGAGAAATCACTCACTGGTGAGGAATAATGGCCTCTCGATTCCCTATTAGCTAGAGGATGGAGATGGTTTTTCTATGAGTTCCGCGAGGGATGGGATGGAGGATTGTTCCTTAGATTCCTGAAAAGAGAATTTTTTAAGGCTTTCCCTGTTGTAGTTGGGTTTTACAATGGGTTATGGAGTCCCCAAGGTGGGTTGTTAGAAAATAAGAAAGGTAGAACTTTTTTCTTATATAGATAATTACTTGTGATTATTTTATCTTTATGTTCTTTTATCTTTTAGTTCATCAAGAAATTATCAAAACAATAGCACAAGGACAATAGATGTAGGCGGACAGCTAGGGCAAAACCCCTATCTAGGCAAAAACCAATCATCAATTCTTCCTTCAATAGTTTCTCAAGATAATCCAAGACTCTTGACCTAGATAAAGACTTCCTCCACACCAAGTCAGCCCTCAATCCTTCTTGCAAATGATAACCCTTCAAAAGAAACTTCGACCTAGCAACATCAACATGCAGTAGTAGCTTCAACCCAACAACACCAGCAGCACCAGCTTCGACTAGACTAGGAAAACTTCGATCTCCCTTGATACACCTCAGAAGTGAGAGAGAGTTGGCCCAAAATTTCGATCCTGGTGTCTTCTATCTTCCTCCAAAAACTTGCACTCCTTTCCAGCGCTTTTCCAACTTCACGCTTCCAAGCTTCCAGCTTCAGATATCGAGCTATGTGTGATAGAGTGAATTGCTCTAAATGAATTCGAACTGCCTTGTATATATAGCCTTCCACTGAAGTTGAGTTACCTTCCTTGAGGTCGACTTGGTGTGGAGGAGACTAAATTCATTTTTTACTCAAAAATAATTCTTTTTACATGATTTGAAAGCGCAAGAAGGGTCTCTTTTAATGTACAATGACTCTAATGACTCAAAATAAATCCTAGAAGTCCTCAATGGGGACTTTGACCTAAAACAAGATGACCCAAGCATGAAACCCTAAACCCTAAACCCATGCTTTGATAAGTTATGATAATAATACTAATAATAATAATATTATTATTATTTTTCTTCATTCTTTTGATAAGTACATTTCATTGTGACTCAAATACTTTTATGAAGACCAAACCTAGTTACATTTTTCAACACTCCTTCTTAACTAGGGCGGTATTCACAAGTACAAGGAAGATCTCAGAACACATGAACCATGAAGAATTTAGGAACCACAATGCCTTGGACTAGATTCCTGACCAGGGAAATCTATTCAAGGTCCTCCAATAGTTTAGGCACCACAATGCCATGGACTAGATTCCTGACCAGGAAATCTATCCAAGTGGGAGTAAGATGGACTAAAGTTTTCAACCTTTCTAGGTACCACTAGGCTTACTTACTAACCATCAACTGAGGGATTTAGGTGTGTATCCGAGGTCAGAGCTCTATGACCAATGCTACCCTCCCTACTTTGGGAATTAGACATCTACATAAAGTGTCAGCCAGATGTCCTCCCAAGCAATGTGTCTCACGCACAAAGCCTCAACTTTCCCGATTATTACAATCGGTAACAAATCCTCCCCGATCAAATATATTGGTAACTACATGTAACAACATATGTCCTCCCAAGAAATGTGTCTCACGCACAAAGCCTCAACATTCCTGATAATTACAATCGGTAACAAACCCTCCCCGATCAAATATATTGGTAACTACATGTAACACCCTCGTCCCACATCTACCTAAGTAACCATCCAACCGAGGTAAACATGTGACGAGAGGCTAATATGATATGATTCAACCTCCTAAATCACGTTAAGGAAGTGGAATCGCAAACACACCATACAAACCTTCCACAACAACAACAAGACTCTTAAGAACCATCCCCACCTCTCAGGTAACCACCCCCTGAGTCCCACTGAGTTTTTTGACCAATTAACTCCTGAAATCTCCCATGCTGTGGGCATGCCAATGTCTAGAGGGCTTGGATGCTCCCACAGCATGGCATGCTAACATCGGCTATTTTTCTTAGTGTTGTTCTAGCGTCCCTGAGATTTGAGCCAATTTTTTTGGCCCAGGTCACTGCCCAAAACTAAATGAGACCTTTAGAACATGAAGATAACAAGGGAACGATGATGTAAATGCAATTACTTAAACAAGGGCTTGATTGGACCCCTACTAGCCATGACATGAATTTTGTCAAACATATCACAAATATGTAATCTATAGGTGTAAACAACATATTTAAGCATAGGGGTCTCATACTTATTTGAGAATCGCTAAGAAGCAGTGTTCCCTTGTATCATTAACTGCATTATCATCTATTAGGTTATAGATACATTGTTCATGCATTTACGAATCAAAACATGAGGAAAGCCATACATCATCACTGTCATAATACATGCTTATAACCAGCACAAAAATAATAGAAATATCAAGGATACATCAACCATAAAATCCACATATAGACCAATATATTTATACATAAGATATGAAGGAGAGAACCTCTTATTAATGAATGCAAAATCCAACCCGGGATGGGACTACCACATTCCACTTGACCATAGAATGGCTGAGCCAAATCTCTCTTCAACCATTCAACCCCATGCCATATTCCAAGCGTGAATGTGGGACTTAAAGCAAAAGAACCAACCAGGGTATCCTGCAGCTAAAACACCTCAACCTCATCAATAAAAACCAGGATTTGCTGTAATCCATCCTATATCACTAGGCCAACACAATAAACATGCAATAACATGCTTTACCATGATCTCCACCAAATCACTAGGCCAAAACAAGCATGGATTCCACCAGATTTATCCATCTACACCGTGAGGAATTTTCCTGTCTCTTAGTCTCTCAAGCTTTATCGCAATCCACACTCGATCACTAGACTCTAAACCAAGACCTACTCTCCAAGCTTTGCCGCATATCCCATCTCGAGATTACTAAGCCCAATGGAGAGCACCCACCTCTAGGCTTTACCTTATATCCCATCATTCACCAGTTGAGGATTCCTAGGCCCACCGAGGCACACAATCCCTGACTTTACCGCAACGCACAGTCTAGTTTAGGGGTCACTGGGCCAGTGTCGTTACTATGATCCATAGTTCTGTTCAGGGATCACTAGGCCATGTGCTCTTTATTTCAAAGATCCACCTCACTCAGCTTGAAATCCATTCGAAAATCCATCTCAACCAAAACATGAGAACCCCATCACACCATGGCTATCTGGAAATGGCAAGGCTAGGTTGAAAACATTGTCACACCTGAAAAACCCATGCCATAGCAGCATATAACCACATGCAATACCATGCATTCCAAATCTAGCAAGGAAATCACACATGCAAATCGATACGTTCAAATAATCTTGTTGTAACTGCTTGATCCCTCTTTTCCTTGCTTGCTCCTTCCTTCCTCTTGCCTTGTTTTCCTTTCTTGATCCAATGCAAAAACCTGAGCAAAATCTTGCCAACTGATCCTCAAAAGCCTTTTTATCAATGAGGCCTTTACTTTCTTAATTTTCCATTATTTTTCTTCATTTTCCTCCTCACATGTAACCTGTAACCTTTCACCCTCCTTTTCTCCTAATTTCCATTATTTTCATAAATAAATGTGCCAAAAATGCCTCATTCCTTTCCAAAGCCTTTGCCAATTTCCTTTAGTCGTAAGAAACCGAATGAACACACACTATGATGTTTTGCCCAACATTCAACATGGAATAAGTGTCCCATCAAGCGTGGTGTTATATTTTTATATTTACATGGATTTTTATCCAGGATTGTTACACTACAAATCGCTTCCAATCAAACTGATTGATAACACTAAGCATGTAAAACATGTTATCAAACCTATGAGAGATTTACCTGTACAAACTTAACCCCAATCAATAACAAAATTTCAAATGTACATAAATAAACACAAACCTTTGGGGTTTGTCAGATAACTTGATGTTGCTTCTCAACTTTTCATAGTAGGACTTAGAGATTTACAAATGAATCTTGACACAATATTCCTCAACCATACAACTTCCTTTCCTACTTTTCATGCAACAACATATTCTACAATCGGATCCTGATTTCCTTCTTTCAGCAGCTCGTCAAAATACATTCTCCAATTTTATTCTCTCAAGGTGTCTATCATGACTATGATATGAACTCCTTCTCAACTAGGGATATTCCTTTCATCCAAGCTCCCTCTTAACTTAGGGAGATTCCTTTTATTCAAGCTCCCTTTTAACTTAGGGGGCTCAACTTATTTTCTATGACATCAGAGAATCTTTCATGGCTTCCATCCTTCTTATTAGAGTTATCATGATCATCATCATGCATATCATGCTTATCATATCAACTTTACTTTACAAACATCTTCACTATCCTGAAGATTATGTACCTGTACAACGTAGATAACAAGTACAACCAAATCTATAAAAGCATGAAGTTAACCATATCAAAATAATCGAAGCATTCAACTTTATACATCAAATACTCAAACTTAGTTACAAACAAGAGACACATACTCTTCAACTTCTTGCTAGGTTTTTTGTCATAAACCCCAGACTATATCATCAAGACTTTGACCATTTCATAATAACCTTCATTACATACAGGGTTTCAATGTTTTTTCCAGAGGTATGACATAACCTACTACATCATATTGCAAACCCTAGAAGCAATCAAACAAATATAGATCTACAATTTTCTAACAACTTTAGAATTCATATGTTAGACTGCCTACTAGAATTTAGTGTGAAAACCTAGATTTCATACATGAGCTTTTAACAATAAAAACCAATCACAACTCAATTCAAAGTAACAACATGACTAGCTTCCACTAAGGTTTGTTGTAAACCCTATATTTCTCTAAATCTCAACAACCACAATATAATTTCAGGTTTTTATCAAATTTTCATAAATCCTAGAATATCATATTGTCATCATATATGAGAGATTTTAACTTCTACTAAGGTTTAGTTACAAAACCCTAGAATTCACAAATACAATCATCCTAGAGAATCAAACTTTGACTAGGGCTTAGTTCCAAACCCTAGGACTTATTACCATTAACAATTAGGTCAACTCATACATCTAATATTCCATCATCATGCACAAGCATATCATAACATGTGTTAATCAAACCTAAAGGCACAAATATCAATAAAAGTTAGACATATAACAAACTTGAGTAGACTAGGGTTTGATTGGACAAACACATATATACCAAGGATTTCATTCCCAGGAAAATATATAAAATAAGGGCCTTTCTTATACACCCTACCAAACCTTAATGATCTAGGGTTTCAATACAAAACATAGCAAAAACCTAAATTATCAATACTTCAATGGTTCGAGATTTCAAACATTACCATTCAACCCTAACAAGTTAGGGTTTTCATAACCATACCAAAACCCCAAACATGACATTATCAAAGCATCGAGTATTTTCATCAATAACCCTAAGTAGGCTAGGGTTTCACACATTATCAACGACATACCCTTAAGTTAGGGTTTTCATAAAGAACCTTTCTAGGGTTCCACAAGAGTAATCAAAGATATGTGGATGGTAGATTTATCTAATGATGAATCACCCAATCAAGAATATTTAAGATTCAAGAATTCTAGACACAATGATGTTAGTAATAGTTTATCAAGAATGAATATGAAGAGAGCAAAAACTTGTAGTTTAAAACATACCTCTTATTTCCTAACAAACTTTGTAATTCCAATGTTTGTCTTGTGAGGGCTTCTTCCTTGAGTCTTCAACAAGTTTTTTTCGAAGCAAGGAAAACATAAACAGAAACGTGATTAGTATTTAATGCAAGCAAAACTAGATAAGGAAAACTAAAAATTGAAAAGGTAATAAGATACTTATCTTTGGAGGTTGGTGAGGGCTCCCTCCAAGCTTCAGGGAAACCTATAACCTTATAAAAACAAAACAAAAGTGTTTTTCCAAACATATGTTAAACCTACAAATGCTAGAAATCAAACTATGGAATAACTAAGGCTCAGATCAAAGGACTTATTAGTGTAAGTCCCTTATATCCATTTCTTCGGGCTTATTCTTCTTTGGAGATCCTTCCTCAGCAACGTTGGCTTGGTCTCTGCTTCTTTTCTTGTTCTTTGGATTGTCAAGAAAATTACTTTTATTATGACCCATTTTGTGGCATTGGTAGCATTCTATCTTGGACATATCGACCTTCCTTCTTGGTGCTCTTGACTTCTTGGAGTTTCCTTTCTTGTGAGAAGCAGATTATGCATTTGAAAACTTTTCTTCTTCATTGTTGCATACTAATGAGATTCTCATTTCTTCTTGGGTGCAAGAATTCCATAATTGCTTCAAGGTAGGAGATTCTTTCCAATGGTTGAGACTTGAAGCAAAATAACTCCAAGTAGGTGGTAATCCCAATAATGCAGTGATTACTAGCTCCTTTTCCGGTACAATTTCATCTATGGCTTGAGGTTCATCTCTAATTCTAGATATCCTCCCAAAGAAGGAAGCCACAATATCATCCTTTGTCATTTTTGTTGTCCTTAATTCATTCTTCAAACTTGCTCCTTGACTGATGTTCTTGATAGTGAATAAATTTGGCAAAGCTTCATACATTTCTTGAGCATGGTCTATATTGGAAATGTATGGGACAATATTGTCCTTTATGCTTTCTACCATCAGTGTCATAGCCAATATCTCTGACTCTCTATACTTCACCTTGTCTGCATAGTTGAATTCTTCAATAGGTCTCTTCACCTTTCCTTTGACCAAATCCAAGACCTTGTTCTTTTCAAGAATGAGGTAAATTCTCTTCTTCCAAGATCTGTAGTTTGATGCTCCTTCCAATTTGTTCTCACTATTTATTGTGTTAGACATTGTCCTTGAATATAATGAGATTATTTTCTTATAAGAGTCCCTTATAAGATCCATTAATCAATCCTTTAGATACCTTTCGAAAAATACTCAAAATTGCCTTTTTCCTCCTTCACCTTAGCTTTGATACCATGTTAGAAAATCAGAAAGGAGGAAATATTTTATTATATAGATAATTACTTGTGGTTCTTTTATATTTATGTTCTTATTTTATTTTTTAGTTCATCAAGAAATTATTAAAACAATAGCTCAAGGATAACAGATGT
This sequence comes from Pinus taeda, assembly GCA_000404065.3. Taxonomy (NCBI): domain Eukaryota; kingdom Viridiplantae; phylum Streptophyta; class Pinopsida; order Pinales; family Pinaceae; genus Pinus; species Pinus taeda. Next base: position 20,340 of record APFE030848465.1, on the reverse strand, counting down.
AGGTGACCAACTAGGGAAATAACCCTATCTAGGGGAAAAACCAATCAACAATTCTTCCTTCAATAGTTTCTCAAGATAATCCAAGACTCTTGACCTAGAAAACGACATCCTCCACACCAAGTCAACCCTAAATCTGTCTTGCAAATGATAACCCTTCAAAATCAACTCTAACCTAGCAGCATCAACATTCTGTAGTAGCTTCGACCTAGTAGCAATAACAACAACAACTTTGAGTATATTAGGAAAACTTCGATCTCCCTTGATACACCTCAAAAGTGAGAGAATTGGCCAAAATTTTTGATCTTCGTGTCTTCTATCTTCCTCCAAAATCTCGCACTCCTTTCCTACTCTCCTTCCAATTCTTTTCCAACTTCGCACTTCCCAGCTTCCAACTTCAGATATCAAACTATGTGTGAGAGAGTGAATTGCTCCAAATGAATTCGAATTGTCTTGTATATATAGTGTTCCAGTGAGGTCGAATTACCTTCCTTGAGGTTGACTTTATCTTCTTGAGGTTGGCTTGCTGTGGAGGAGACAAAATTCATTTTTGACTAAAAAATAATTCTTTTTACATTATTCGAAAGGCCAACAAGGGTATCTTTTAATTTACAATGACTCTAATGACTCAAAAATAAATCCTAGAAGTACTCAATGGGGACTTTAACGTAAAACAAGATGACCCAAGCATCAAAACCATGATTTAATAAGTCATAATAATAATAATAACAATTTTCTTCATTCTTTTGATAAGTACATTTCATTGTGACTCAAATACTTTTATGAAGACCGAACCTAGTTACATTTTTCAACATAATTCACTGTGTTGTAGTATGAAGAGTGGAGGAAAAAGGACTCTAGATTCCCCTATGTTATTGTTAACTGCTTAAATAGTTGGTGGGTGGAGGTAGGAGAACCTATAGAATCCTTGTTTCAACTAGTAGTTGGATTTTAATCCCTAAGCAAAAGTTCCCTCGGTCTCAGGAATCTAGCTCGAGGGTGAAAACCACAAGTGAGAACTATCTGCAACTTGTCTATGGTTGGGTGGAGAGTTGTTGTCCCAAACTTAGTTACTAATATAGTTTTTGAAATAAGTATTTCTTATGTTCTTCAGTAGCAATGAATATATGTTTACATTTACTAATCTGAAATCATGCCATTGATGAATAAGGTATGATCTGTAATTTTGTTGTTTATATAACTAACTAGTATGTTATTGACATTGTTCTTAAAGCTACTAGAATGTTGTGATGATTTCATGTTTGAGGAACTGATTACATATATGGTGCTTAGCCTAGATGATGATCCAAATGGTGTGTGTGTATATTGGTTGCCTTCTAGTAGTAACCAACAATAAAATTCTTTTGTATTTACGGTGGCATAATCTTGATTATTGCTGCAAGATCTTACTAGAACTTGTCCATGTTTCTTAGTAGGAATACTGAATATTTCCTCCCTCCTTGGCCCTATTGACTAGTCTACTTCGTATGGCTATCTTCCCAAGTCCTCCTGGTAAAATATGCCCAAGTTCTTGGGTCTGTGTTTCCACCTTCTCATTACTCAAGTATAAATAAAACATTGCTTCTCTATGATTTTTGAGGAGACTGTCTCATATTCATTGATAACTTGATCATATGATTCTAGTGACTGTAGAGTTGACATGCTATCTACATCTATGCTATATACACGATAATATATTTTTCCTCATTGATAAGTACCCTACTTTGCATGTTTCTTGGTGTTGTTTTGATAAAGAGTCCGGGTTTTGTTAATCTTGGCAATTTTTTTTTTTTTTTTTTTTTTTTTTTTTTTTTTTTTTTTCTTTGTGTTTGGGGGGCTGTCTAGAAATGTATATTTTTCATCTAATCAGAGACAATTTGTTGATCTCTATGACATGTTAGTAACATTAATAAGTTGAGTCATGAGAGGAAGCTCAATCATCATGCCAATCCCAAATTATAGTAGTGAGATTGTAATTGTTTAATCATAGAGCTTGTATAGGTGACTTTGCAATTGCTTCATATCATAGTAATAAAATCTTTGAAAGAAAGTACAATACCATATTCTGTTTCCTTAACATTCACTTTTGTTATCCTTCCTTTTTGGTCACAATTGTGGAGACTAAACATGTTTCTATTAAACTAGCTTCATGAGGAGTTGGATGCAATTATTTGTGCAACTAACCAACAATTGTTATTGAAGGGCATTATATCAAGCAATTGTTTTAGTAGTTAAACCTTTAAAACCTCTCAAAGTAAATTGATTCAAGTAATAACCCAACGGTCTGCTATATTATGCTAACACCTCTTGTGTTTGAATGACCTTTTTGAGGGTCGTTCACTTGATTTTTTTCTACAGTGACATTGTATTGTAGGATTTGAAATAAAGATAGACATTTAGTTTCTCAAGCACACCTAATCATAGTTGAATGCTAGCGTTATATGGTCAACATAGTGACATAACCGAGCTACTTCATTGTTTTTATAAATATAATTTTTGTGATTAAATTAAAGCATTTGGAGGCTAGTAATGTTGTTTGTTTTTCACTTGCATCACTTAATGATCTACTTACTACATCTGGTGAACACCACAAGAAGTATGCCCATATAACTCATCTTTCAACATGTATTATCCCTACACCTATACCACAAAATACATTCTCACAAATGATGTTTTGAAGATGTAACTAGTTTTGGTCTTCATAATTGTTGTTGCACTCATTTCAATATGTATCCTATGTAATGAAAAATAATAAGAAAATAAAAAAAATTATTATTATTAAAGCATGGGTTTCATGCTCATTTTTTATGGTCTTCTAGGTATAAGCATGTTATTCATGCTTCTAGGGTTTGTTACGTCTTAGGATTTATTGTCAAGAGTCAAATAAGTCAACATCATATTTATTAGACCCTTTTGGGCAAAATGAATTTATTTTGAGTCTAAAAAGTCCTGGAAACTCCAAAGGTACAAGTCAGTCGCGGCAGCTTCAAGTTGGCCTAAAGGATGGAATTCGACCACTTGGAAAGGCTATATAAAGGAGTAGTTCGACCTCATTTAGCACTCACTCACCGAGAAGTTCGATCTCTCAAGAAATAATTCCATATGTAGCTGGGAAGCTAGAAAAAGAAAGAGCGAATGTATAAAAGGCAAGATGAATTCAAGAAGGAAGTGAAATTTCTATTTTTGGGCTCCATCTCTCTCACACGTGTGAAATCTAAGGTTTCTACATCTTCCTAGAAGAGATGAAATCGCAGACTAGAGTTGCAGGTGAAACATCAGGCTGCAGGAAGAGCGAGTATTCTGTTTGGACCTCATTGACCTTAGGAAGACTTGTTTTTCCTAAATGTGGATTACAAGAAGAGTTGTCTTAGGGTTTTTGTGCAACTTCTGCAGGATTGAATTTGTATAAGAGTTGTAGTATTGAAGTTGGTAGGTCAAAGTTTCAGTTTCGAAGCTGGTTGGAGCAAGATCAAGGAAGGACTTGTTGGAAGGGCTGAATTGGTACATGGAGGAGGATTTGATCTATGACTTGGGTCTTTGTGTCTCATTTGAAGCGAATTTTATAAGAAGAGAAGAGTTTTTTCGGGTTTTCACCTTGGAGGGGTTTTGCCCTGACTAAGAACCTAATTTTTGTGTCCTATATTTTTACTATTTTTTTCTTGATATTTGTTTGATGAAAATCTATAACTAAAGAACCTAAGAAGAATAACTAAGTTCACAAGCAAATATTAAGGTTAAGGAAAATTGAATTAATAACTGCCACTTTGAATTTTCCAACATAGAATTAGAGTGAAGGTGAACAATAAGGTAGATGGAAGGATCATCTTATGGGCACAAAGAAGGGTTTGCTTGTTAAAAGGAATCATCTATGGAAGAGAATAAGTAGAAGACCCATTGATCCAGAAGGAGGGTTTCTATATTGAAGAAGATCAAGACTACATAAGGCTCTCATGAAAGGAAGGCTTAAGAGGAAGACTACAAGGAAGGTTGTCTCTTGAAAGAAGAAGATCTATTTGAAGGCTCACTGAAAGGAATCTTTGAAGGAAGCATCAAAAGGATCTTGGTATCATTCACCACTCTTGAAATTTGTTGCTAGAGTAATCCCATGAAACATCTTTCAAGAACATTATTGAAGTTTCTTCAAAGATCTTGAAGAAAGTTGAAGACATCATCAAGGAATAGGAGAATCTTGATCATTAAGTATCATATTATTACTCTATGTATGAATCTAAAGGTCATATGGGTTCTTTCTTCAAGGAGATAAATAAGCTCATTGGAGAATCAAGTTACCTAACATGGAAGAAAAGGATTGACCCGACACTTGCAAAATATGAAGTAATGGAATATGTTACTTGTGAAATTACTGAACCTAGCAAAGACGAGACATAAGAACTAGTGAAGTACAAGAAAGGGGAAGTAAGGGCATAAAGGATCATCATTGAATCCACTAAGGATCCTCTCATTCCATTTGTTGCAAATTTTAAAACTTCCAAGGCTATGTATGACAAGCTAGTAAATTTGTACTATGTAAGTACACCAAGACAAAAGATGTATTTGAGAAATAAACTATATAAAATGAAGAAATATAAGCATGAGTACATGACATCCTTTATAATGAAGATCTCTCAACTAAGAGATCATTTGCAGGGACTTGGAGAGAAAATTCTAATTCGAAAATGACCATCTGTGTATTAAATGCATTGCCACCAGAATGGAGCAGATTTACAACAAGCATATACTCTAAGAAATATTCATCTGCTTTTGATGATTTGTGGGATCAATGCATATTTGAAGAATCAAGGATCAAAGTAAAATATGACATTGGATTAGATGAGAATTCTCAAGCCTTTCTAACTTGAGTCAAGAAGATGAAGAAAGGAAAGTTTGGGAAGTCCAAGAATAAAGACATGTCCAAGGTTCAATGCTTTAAGTACAATGAATATGGACACTATAAGAGGGACTGTCCAAGTCAATAGGACAACAAAAGAAAAGAAATAAGTGAGTCTCATATAGTTGAGGATACAAGAGAACCTAAGAAGAAGCTGAAGAAATAAGATGCGAAATATATTTACTAATAAAGAAGGCATCTTGTTTGACAGATTCTTTATAAAGTTGCTATTTCCTTTAAGATAATATGCATTGTTGTTTACTTTAGAAGAGTATTATCATAGAGAGAAGCATGTGGTAGTAGCATATGTAGAGTCTACTTGGTTAAGTTTCTTTGTAGAATCATCTACTCTTCATGAAGGTAGATAAAACATTTTGCATATTGATCATCGAGGCATTATCTTAAAATTATATTATAGGCAATCTCCTTGCTTAGATGGATCATCATGATCCTAGAAGGACCATAGTTTTGGAAGGTTCTTGGGAGAAGCATTGTGACAAGGATGGTATACATTCCATGTAATGTGGAAACAATACTGTTAAAGGATGAAAGAATGCAATGGGTCAGGTTGCATCCTTCTTGTGAGATATATGTATCTAGATGATGGAATAAGAAGCATAAGAATGCACGATAAAAGTGACTCTTGGATAATATTCATGTAGAATATTGTAAAATCTTTAGTATGATTATATGATATTTAAAAGGAAGAATTTGACTTATTTAAGGATGTATACAAGATTAAGACTTTCTCTGAAATATTTAAAATGATGATTAACATCTAGTTTAATCTTCATAAGAAAAGGTTGTATCTTGGTAATAAAGTTCTATCCTTAGGCACTCTAAGGCATGAAGGAAGATTCAAGTGGCGATGGACCATGAGGATGTTCATATCTGGACGAGAAGGCCATCATAAGGAGGTAAGCCTATTTTAATTATTGTTGGTTATCTAGGTAACATATTATTTTTCTACCTCAGTGTTAACATTACCCGAAAAAAACGCGCGCGGCTGCTGTCCCTGTAGGTTGCCGCCATTAATTCCTGGTCGCTGCCATGAGCGGTCCCGGGGGTGGGGAGTCTGCTCCCACCCCTCCTCAATCCTCTGCAGAGGCTTTCAGAAGATTGTTGACTCAAAAAGGGAAGCAGCTACAGCATCCCGAAATCCCAAAATTCATCAAAAAGCTCGACGAAATCCCAGAGATCGCACTCCCTGAGGAACAATCGATTAAGATAGCTCTTGCGCTGTCTGACAGAGGCCTGGTTGGGCAGTTTATGGGCCGTTGGCCGTCCACCAAAACCACGGACGATTGGATCCAACGAAACTGGAGACCGCAGCTGGAAAATAATGTGATTTGTTATGCTGTAGGGCGAGGTTATTTCATTTTTGAATTTACCACCAAGGAAGATCGCGACCTGGTCTTCAGAAACGGGCCATACTTTATGGGAAACCAGGGACTGTATCTCAATAAATGGAATCCTGATTTTGATCCATCTGTTGATGTCCCCAAGGAGGCGCCGGTTTGGGTTCGTTTACCCAATCTCCCACTTCACTGTTGGAGCTTTCAATCTCTGCAGAAGATCGGTAATGGGCTAGGTCGATTTATTGACAAAGCTGATCATAAGGGTCAATATACTTGTGCTAGAATCTGCGTAGAAGTCGATCTGGAAGCCGGGTTACCATAAGCGATCAAACTCAAAGTTGGAGAATGGCAGCACTACCAGAAGGTAGACTATGAGCAACTGCCTTTTAAATGCCGAACTTGTCATGAGCATGGACACTTTCAGAGAAACTGTCCAAAAGCCCCAGCAAGAAATACAGTCGAAGAAGAAGGATGGAAAGAAATCAGAAAGGGAAAAGCTATACCAAAACCCTCTGGACAGAAATCTACCGCCCCATTGGGAAATCCTCACATCAATTCAAAAGCTGGTGCCGCCAAAGTCGGATCTACATCTGGAGAAAAGATGGGTGAAAAGGACAACCAAGAAGAAGTAGGAAATATGGAGAACCAAGGAAAAACCAATGCAATAGAATCAACAGACCCCAATCCAGAGGAGTATCAGAGAGGAAACGAAGGCAACGATGACCACATTAGCCTAGGCTCAGACTCTGAAGGCGAGTCAGAAGAGAGAGATTCTGAATCTGACAATTCGCTGGCCACTCCAATCAAGACGACGAGAGGGCGGAAATCCAAGAAGAAACAGAGGGAGGAAGAGACTTATAAAGATGTCCTCCAGGTATCCCAAAAAACTCTCAAATCAATGATGAATACCAGATCTGGACGCAAAAGCAACAAGGCTCCAATGGGAGCTCTCTCTCCCCACAAAAGTAAATAATGAAATACGTCTCCTGGAACTGCAGAGGATTAGGCAGCAGACCAAAAGAGGAAGCCCTGAAAGATTTAGTGAGAATTTACTCGCCTGAAATCCTTTTCATCCAGGAGACAAAGCTGGAGGATCTCTCCATCCTCAAGTCTAATTTTTTTTTTTGGAACAAAGGCCCTGGGAAAGCGATTAGTGCAAGAGGTGCCTCTGGTGGAATAGCCACTTTCTGGAACAGCACCATATACGACTTTATTCAAGAAAAAAGCAGCCCTCACTGGCTCTTCACTCAGCTCCTTCACAAGAGTTCCGGTCAACAAGTAAGTATGTTTAATGTTTATGCTCCAGTTTTATCAAATGAAAAAAAAATCTGTGGAATTTGCTTCATACATTCCTATTAGAGCAAAACCCCGAGAATATTATAATAGCAAGTGACCTTAACGTCACTCTTGATATTGATGAGAAAAAAGGAGGCTCCATTGTCAGGGATCCTGCCAGAGAATGGGTTGAAGACATAATGCTGGGCTGGGACCTGGACGATATTAAACCTTCTTCAGGGAAATACACTTGGTCCAGTAAAAGAGTTGGCCCCAATCACATTGCTGCCCGTTTGGACAGATTTCTTGTCCATTCCTCCTTCCTCACCAGCGGTCTTATGGCTTCCTCTAAAATTCTCCCAAACCTCACCTCTGATCATAAACCAATCCTTCTCGAGCTTTCTATCGACAGCAACCTTGGCCCCATCCCTTTCCGATTCAGCCCTTTGTGGATCCAGCATGACGGCTTTCAAGAGGTGGTCTCCGATTCTTGGAATAGGCCTGTCCATGGCTCTCCTTTCTTTGTGTGGGAAGAGAAAATCAGAATTCTAAAGAGAAATGTAAAAGTCTGGGCTAAAAGACTTCAAACCCCCACATCCAAAAGACAAGAAAACACTAACAGGCTTGCTGCTCATCAATCAGAAATGGAGCAAATCCATGTTTCTCAAGGTATGCTCCTAAAAGAAATTGCGCTCCAAAAAGAGGTTCATAGAGCTAGTAGAGAGGAGGAAGAGTATTGGCGGCAAAAGTCTAGGATGCTCTGGTTGAAATCAGGAGACAAGAACACCAGTTTCTTTCATAAACAAGCGGAAGCCCGGAAGAACTTCAAAGCAGTCTCAGAAATCCAATACCAAAACACTATGATCAAGGATTTCGAAGGCATTAAGAAAGCTACATACTCCTTCTTCCAAGACCTGTATTCGGCTCCTGAAGACCCAGATATTGATCCCCATTCTTATCCACTCAATTTAATTCCTAATTGTGTCAAGGATCCGGATAACTATATGCTGACAGCCCCAATCAGTATGGAAGAGCTTGAGGAGGCGCTGAAAAATATGGAGCCTGATAAAGCCCTTGGGCCAGATGGGTTCTCTGTCAGGTTCTTTCTAACTTGCTGGTCAACAATCAATAAAGATCTTCTGAGGATGGTCAGAAAATCCCAAAACTGTGTAAAGATAGGTGGAGGCATCAACTCAGCCTTCCTAGCTCTTATTCCAAAAGAGAAAGGCGCCTCTGACTTTAGCAGGTTTAGGCTAATATCTTTGTGTAACTCCAGTTATAAACTGGTCTCCAAAATAATAGCCAACAGGTTGAAAAACATCTTGCCAGAAATCATTCCGGAAAACCAAGGAGGTTTTATTAAAGGCAGAAAGATTTTGGATAATATTGTGCTGGTCCAAGAAGCCGTCCACTCTAGTTGCCAAAGAAAGGAGAAAGGCACGGTGATTAAGCTCGACTTAGCTAATGCGTTTGACAGGGTTAGACATGAATTTCTGTTCGCTGTGATGGAAAAGCTAGGCTTTTCAATAAAATTCATCAGCTGGGTGAAAGCCTGTATCGCCTCGCCTTGGATTGCGCCCTTGGTCAACGGCCGTTCCACTGAATTCTTCCAAGCTTCCAGGGGCCTGAGACAGGGATGCCCTCTGTCCCCTCTCCTTTATGCTATCCAAGCCTCGGTGTTAAGCTTCCAACTAGACCACAATCAGCAAATTCAAACGCTTCCTGGCCTTAAAACCTCCCACAAGGTGAAAGATATTAATCATGCCCAATTTGCTGACGATACTCTGCTGCTTGGAGGAGCCAGCTTGCTTTCTGCCAGACATTTCAAGAGGGAATTGGACATTTACAGGTTGATCTCGAGCAGCAAAATCAATTATAGAAAATGCTCCATCTATGGCTGGAACTGCACGACTAAAGAAATGTCTGACATAGCAAGACTTTTAGAAATGGAAGGAAACCGAAATTGGGAATCATTCAAATATCTCGGAATTCCAATTTTCAATACCAAGTCTAAAGTTGCTCATTGGATGTCGCTGCTTGACAAAATAAAGAACAGAATCCAAGCCTGGGGTTCCTCATGGTTGAATAATGCAGGTAAGCTCATCCTCATGAAATCGGTCCTAATAAGCATGCCCCTATTCCAAAACTCCATCCTACTGGCCCCTAAAACCTTTCTTAGCAAGTTAGATAGCCTGTTGAAAAGATTTCTGTGGGAAGGTGGGAATAATAATGACAGAAGAATCCATTTAGTGAGCTGGGAAATTCTCAAAAGTCCATTTTTGGAAGGAGGCCTCCAGATACGCAATCTGGCTGCTCAAAATTCTACTTTGGGAGCCAAAATTCTTTGGCATTTAGTCTCTGGGAAAATTAGCTGGAGTAAAAGAGTAATTTGGAAGAAATACTTCCAAGGGCAGCGATTGAGATGCCTAGATAATCCTCCAAGAGCTCTAAAAGGCTCACCAATCTTCAACCTCTGCAATGCTGCAAGGGAGCAATTCAGCCAACATCTATATTGGATCCTTGGCAATGGAAGGAAAATCAACATGTGGGACGATTCGATTTTGGGCGACCAGCCAATGAAACAGGTGAATGGTCTTGCAAATATCAAAGATTGGCTTCAGTCCCGTAATCTGCATTCTTTGTGGGACATTTCAAATTGGAAAGAAGCTCCTGACAGAACCTGGGACGGGTGGAATCTAGGGGAAGTTCCCATTCCGCTGCAGGGGGAAGCCTCATTACTTCTAGATTTTCTTCAAGGGAAATCTCCATCAAAAGCCAACGCAAAAGACAAAAGAGGCTGGGGGTCCATATCCGGTCAATATACTGTTGCTGAAGGTTACAAAAGAATTATGGCTGCCCTCCATGTCCCTCCAAATCCGGCCAAATGGAAATTTATATGGGACTATCCAGCTCTCCCTAAAATAGATTTCTTTTGTTGGACCGTGGCACATCAAAGCATCCTCACCAGCGATAACTTGAGAAGAAGAGGAATGGAAGGACCTTCTAGATGTCCTCTCTGTAAATCTGATGAAGAAACTTCCAATCACCTGTTGCTGCAATGTCCCTTTGCCAAAGAAGTCTGGAGGGGGGTGCTGCTGTTAGAACCTTCTATCCTAGATCTCCCAGACAACATCCCTGCCTTGTTCAGAAATTGGGCCAGTCTATCTCCCTTCTGTCTTAAAAACAAAAGTCTTCTCAAAACCAGCTGGATGTGGATCCCTAAGTTCATTTGTTGGAAATTATGGTTGGAAAGAAACAATAGAATTTTCTGAGAAGAAAGCTGCTCTACAATAAAAGTTATCTCTAAAATAAAGGGTTTGCTGGGAGAGGCTCTAGAAGCCAGCACTACATTAAGGAATGAAACAAGATTACTCAAAGAAAAAGAGAATTGGTTTAAAGAACTAGTCCCAAAGCTAAAGGAAAGGCCTCATCAATCTATCCCCTTTTTTTCCAAATGGGAGATCAGGCTGGAAGAACAAGAATTTATCAAGTGGAGATCGGCCTTGGAAGAGCATTGCCTATTCTTCGATGGGGCTTCTAAGGGAAATCCTGGGGTCGCCGGCAGTGGGGGAGTTCTTTTGAGCCCTGGTGGTTTGCTGGAAATGAGATTCCATTGGGGTCTAGGAATTGAAACTAACAACAGAGCGGAGGCCCTGGCACTATGGCAAGGGCTGAATCAGGCAATCAGAAGAAACATTTCCTCCCTTGTAGTCTTCGGAGATTCAAGAATCATTATCCAGGCCATGCTTCAGTCTAAGAATCCTCACCAGATTCAGCTAGCCTCTGTCATTAGGAAAATCAAACTTCTGCTCCCTAAATTCACCAAAATAACTTTCTATCACATTTTAAGAAACCTCAACTCCCTAGCTGATCAGGAAGCCAATCTTGGTGTCCTCTGCTCTCGCAGATCCCTGGTTATAAACTCAGCAGAATCATCTTGCACAATCCCATAATCCTCCAGTTCGTCCCCCCACTCCTATTTGAAAGAGGAATCTCTGTTAAATAAAAATGTAACCAGGTCACCTCCTCTGTTTTGAATGAATTCGCCCTCTGTTTTTTGAAGCTGATAAAAATGGGTAGCATCTTCGCACTGATGTCAAGAAATCGAAGGCTGGCGCCCTTCAGTCTTCTCTTTCTCTGTTACCTGGGACTGCAAGTTCTTAATCCTCCTAAGTCCCTGTCTGTGCACAGTTAAATCCAAGCTTTCAGTGATTCAGATTTAGCAAGGGTACAGTGCCAAGTTAAAGGCTGGAAGCACTGAAAACAGAAAAAAAAACAAGATATCAGGGTTCCTATTATTAAGAAAAGGCTCAGATCAGCGCCGAGTTAATGCTGGAGTTTCTCCAATGTCTGGATCTCACAATGTCTTTCTTGGGAGCGGGCATCTTCGATCTTCCAGTTTCCGGAGGCATTTCACTTGTGGTTCTCCATGAAGTCCCCTTTCTGTCTGCTGGAATGGCCCAGCTCAAAGTCGCAGGCAGTCCATTAGAAACGGCAATCGAATTTCAGTCTTCTCATGATCCGTTGGAGGATTTGCTGAAGGTGCCCTTCCACGCCACCAACACGCAGAAGAAGTCTATCTTTTTTGCTAATCTCCTGGTCTTAACACCGGATTGGATCTGTATTCTCATTTTTCTCAGATTGAAGCTGAATTCTTCTCCACAGACTTGTAAAGCCGCGGTAGCTGTTTTACCGCCTCTTATAATATATCCGTTATTGTAAAAAAAAAAACATATTATTTTTCTACCTGGAAGGATGTTGTATGAATACATGATGATATTTGAGGCAAGTTCAATTGTATGGATGAAAATGTATGAACAATGTTGAGGGAAACTCAACATCTCCTACCTGGAAACTATGAAGTCAATATGTGTCCATCTTGGAATTAAAAGGTAGAAATGCAAGAAGATAACCTGAAGGTCAAAGGAGATCACTTTCATAAGGAAGCTCTGATCAACTTGAAGTTTGGAAAATCTCAATGAAATTCCTTCATATGTGATGAAAGTGATGTGAAAGACCGAGTTCCTAACACAAATATTGAAGAGTGAATATGGCTACATGATACCTTGAAAGGAAGCAAGCTCAACACAAGAGATGAAAAGGAAAGAGGGAGCCATGTAGCTATGAAGAACAAGTAGTTGATACTCTTATGAAGAAAATCTAGAAAGCTTGTGGATATGACTTCCGAAATAAAAATTAAGTTTGGGATCTCCTCTAGTTTTTAGAGGGATCAAAGGAGTCTCCTTGAAAAGGAGAAATGAGCTATTTCCTAGTAAAAAAGGGATTAGGGATATCCTCTCTTGTTGAGAGGGAGTGATGTTAGACATCACATGTGCATTCTCTTCTTCAGTTGATGATGAGAGAATGGTGAAGTATTGGATAAGCATGTGTGGTTTCCTTGAGGATATAGAATCCAAGAAAGGAAAGGTACCGACACTTTTTGAGGATAGGAAAAGCATCCAAGAGAAGAGTGGTCAGAGAGGACCGATATTCTTTGAGGACTTAGGATTGGAGGTACAAGATAAGAATAGTCTTAAAAGGACATACCTTCTGAACATCTGGATGGAGTATGTGCCTTATAGAGGTAGTGCGGTATCACACATAAAGCCTCCCAGTATAATTATATAGAATGAAGTTGAGCTTGTCAAGTTAGGCTTCAATGACAATGCTAATTATAATGATGATGCTTACAATTTAGATTATCAATTCGACTATGAAGACTCTTAGGTTTGGGAATGATGTTGTATTGGTTGTACAATTATGAATACCTCCCTAGTTAAGAGGGAGTGTCGAAAATGTAAAGAGTTTCGATCTTCACAATTGTTGTTCTACTCATTTCAATATGTATCTTATGTAACAAACAAAAGAAGAAAATAAAAATGTATTATTATTAAAGCATGGGTTTCATGCTCATTTTTTATGGTATTCTAGGTATAAGCATGTTCTTCATGCTTATAGGGTTTGTTACGTCTTAGGATTTATTGTAATAAGTCAAAGAAGTCAACATCATGTTTATAAGACCCTTCCGGGCAA
>APFE030848446.1:0-13994 GCA_000404065.3 Pinus taeda | reverse complement strand
GGGACAACATGGAGAGGGTTTGGATTGATCCACACTTCTATAACTGCTCCACGCTTCTCACCCAACCAACACACAGAGACAATAAGAGGCAGAGCATTTGGAAACAGCTCCACGTAGGCAGATGGCTTTCATTCACGTAGCAAAGCCCACACGCTCCTCTTTTTGCTCCTTACGCCACGCAGCAGCATCCTTTCTGCCACTCAACAGCAAGTCTTCCTCTCTTACACGCAGGTTGCAATGACAGTGGTTTGACAGCGTCTCTTGCATGCAGAGGTCTCTGGTCACGCATCTTTGGTCACGCAACACTCAGAAAAGTGGTCTTGCACACAACACAGTCCTCCTTCAACTTTTGGCAATATGCCACGCTGGTCTTTTAACAGGCAGCAACTCAACTTAATCTAATTTAAACTTTCAAAATTTAATTTAAATTTCCAGAAAGATATTCCCAGGGCTTGGCAAAGGCTCGATACTTCATTTTCTCCTTACTCCTCATCGAACCATCACTCAACGGACATTGCTGGTATGTACAACGAGCTATTGCTTCAACTAGCACCACCACTTCGTCTATGGGAACATTTCGAATAGCTATCCAAGGCCTTTGCCAACGAGAGCTCTGATACCACTTGTTAGGGTTCAAGAGAAATAAATATAACAATCAAGAAATACACATTCAAACCATGTACACCATGATTATTTGGAAAACCCCAATTGGGAGAAAAACCAACCAACAATAGATCTACTATTGTCCTTGGCTAAAACACAGCCAAGTTGGCCAACAACCCGAGCCTTCACCGCTCAACCATGGCTACTTACAATGGAGAATACACAAGCCTTTTAAGGGCTCCAACTACATGTAATACCATGAGCTCCATACCATGAGTCACCAATACTAGGTGCCCAAAACCACAACTCTTAACCATAACTGTTGACATAACCTCAACTCCACCATAGGGTCAAGTTTATCTAACACACTTAAGGTGTGATTATGTGTGAAAGTGTATTTACTGATTAAGCCCAGATCTTGTTTGTAAGAAATAAAAAATCTTGCTGAAAATAAACTGAAATTAACAACAGAAAATGAACAACAAAACAATTAACTAAACCGTACCCAAACTGGTTTTGCAAACACTATGCTAGTTGGTGGCTAAACCGATGTAAAAAACAGTAGAAAGGTCAAGAGATCTAATTTTTGGTGTGACTGGGATTAAATGACACTAGGCTGCTGGAAAGTGGTGAAACAAAAACAAAAAAACGGAGAGGAAAATCACTACAGAATGATAGGAATATGGGTGAAAAACCTAGTGAAACCGATGGGACCCTAAGGCCAAAGACTAAGAAAGTTTTAATATGAAACTATGGATGGCGACAACCTAACTTTATAGATCTGAAGTAGAAGGGTCCTGATATGGAAACTATGGCTAAAAGTGTTGCAGAAACTCAGACTACTCACTTAGCTAAACTCCTCCTATAAAGGAGGAAGTATACTAGAAACCCTACGGGGCTAAATAGTAATAAATCAGAGTATATCAAGGCCTAAGGAGGATGAGACAAAGGTAAAGCAACCTAGCAGACAGTTTGTGGCAAAATCTAGTAACCGATCTGATAAAAATCCGGAAACCCTAAAATCACAGTTATTGACCTGTTTTTAGGTGAGATAGTAGTTTTTGGGCTGAAAGGTGCACTCTCGACTCCAAATCACACCTTTTGGGCTAAAAATTTTGATTTCTTCTCCTTGATTGTTGGTCGCCAAATCTTGGAAAAAGTTGCCATCTCTGTCACAACTAGTTCCTCTAATCTACGGAAAAGACTATAAAACTTGTGGAAGTCAGAAATTTAATAGATCAAGGGTGAAAAAGGTAGGAAATATCAAGAGACTAAAAAAATAAGAAACCCTAAGTTGAAAACTAAAGTTCACCCAATTTTCTGGATCTAAAGTATAAAACATGTAGAGTCGACAATTTTGTTGTAGTGTTTTCTTCTCAAAGATGTATGAAAAGAACCCACTTAAGATTGTGGATGATAAACAATCTCAACAGTATAAATGGTTGTTAAACATTGTAGATTTACAGCAGCTAATAGAAACAAAACTTTCCAAAGTTCTGATCTATGCCACAATCATAGTTAAACATAAAAAAGAAATAGGACAGCCTGTGTCTTTCTTTGTACTAGTTTAAAGTCGTAAGGTCGAAACAACGACATGTGGCACTTCGTAGAAATTCGCTCTACTGAACTAGTCTATAATCAGGTCATCATGGGAGATTTGGCATAATTCTTCCTTGGAGAATCCAATCTTAATCATACTTGTGGGCTTGGAAGTATGACTCAATGTGCTACCGTGACATGTAATTTTAGACTTTCAAGATTGGAAATTATATAGATACAATAGATTCAATATCAAGCTCCTACAAAGTGAAAAACGATAGGTAGCTTTTTTAAAATTTTGCATAAGTTCGGCTGAAAATTTAGTTTGAAGGAATTCCAAGGGCATAGTGCAGCATTATTATCATTAATTGATGTGCCACAGAAAGAAAATGGAAACACCTGGCAAGCAACCTGAAAGCTCTAGCATGACTCATGAATAAGAGGAAGAAATGCAACATGATATATCAAAATTATGAGACCAAGTGCAACAAAATTCACTCTCAGAAAAAGTAACAGATGCTAAGATGGATGGTTTGAAGAAAGGTGTGGAAGCTAAGATGGATGGCATGGAAGCTAATATGGATGGTATAGAAGAAAAACTTAAAGGCAACATGGAAGATTTGAAAACATATTTGACAAATTTGCTACAAGAAATGCTTATTGGTAGCGAAAAGGTAGTAAAGGAAACTCATGATGAGAACAAAATAAATGTTACTCATGATTTCATAGACTCTAACATTGGATTGAAGACCCACTGTGTTCCAAATATCAATATGAGGAAGTTTGATCGCAAAGGATCCCGTAACATGGATACTACAGATGGAGCAATATTTTGATCTACATAATGTGAAAAAGACACAAGCAATACATATTACAACTTTATGTTTTGAGCTAAATCAGTTTGTATGGTATTGATGGCCTTGCTCTCATAAATAAATTCTCACCTGAGCACTTTTTATGGAATAAATTATAGCACATTATGAGGATACAAAAAGCAACACTTTTTTTATCCAATTGATAAATCTCAAACAAAAGGGTTCAATGATGAAGCACATTGAGGAATTCCAAAAATTGAATATAAGGGTAAAATATATTTTAGAGGAGCATAGGATTGATGTGTTCATAGGGACTTTAAAGGATAACGTCAACCATGAGTTTCACCTTTGGGAACCTGGTTCATTGGATAAGGCATTCATATTGGAAAGAAAAAGGGAAAGAGAAATTATGGCAACAAGGAAGCCTACCACTCCCAACTATAAAGATGGAAGTGTTGTTGCTCCTAGATTTTCACTACTTAGAAGTTTGACACCAAAAAAATTGGAAGAAAAAATAGCAAAAGGGACTTTTTACAATTGTGATAGTAAATACACTAAAGGTCATAAGTGTGTTGAGAAGAAATTAATTTACATATATGGGGAAGAGGAGCAAGAAAATGGACAAGAAATGAAAAATAAGAGGATATACACCAGGAACCACTCCCAAAGAAAGAAGAAATGAATCTGACCATGTCTTGTAATGCAATGATAGCAATTACCACTCCTGAAACTCTCAAGATAGAAGGGAATGTCAAGAAGAAAAAGGTAATAGTGTTGATTGATTCGGTTAGTACCCATAATTTTGTTCATTGTAAGATAGCCAAGGAATTGAATCGCTTCCTATATCTAGCACTAGAGTGTCAAGTAATGTTTTCAAATGGAGGAACCATAAATTTCTCTGGAAAGTGCCATAATATCAAGCTATCCATCAGAGAATATGTCTTGAATAGTCCAATTATTTCCATTCCAATAGGTGGTGCAGATGTTGTACTAGGAGTCTAATGGCTACAATATTTGGGTATGATAGCTATTAATTTTCAAGAACCTTTCTTGATTTTTTTTGGGAAGGAAAGCAAGTTGAACTAAGGGGTATCGCAGGGAAACCGGGAAAGATAATAAGCTCTAAAAACATGACAAAGATTCTAAAGAAACAACAGTGAGCCATAATTGCCCAATTATGTTCACTAGAGGTTCCCACATCGAAATCATCTATTTATCCAAATCTCCAAAACATTTTGAAAATCATTCCAAGGTATTTGAGACTCCTAAAGGCCTCCCACCTATTCATGATCATGACCATGATATTCATTTGATTTGAGGAAGTCTTCCCCCAAACATCATGCCTTACAGATATCCATGTGACCAAAAGAGTGAAATTCAATGTATTGTTCTTGAAATGCTAGAGCTTAGTATAATTCAACCTATTGAAAGTTCATTCTCTACTCCAATGGTATTTGTACACAAGAAGGATGGATCGTGGTGCATCTGTTTGGATTATAGGGAGATCAAGAAGCTTACTATTAAAGATAAATTTCTCATTCCTATCATTGATGAATTATTGTATGTATTACATGGAGCAATTTACTTCACCAAGTTGGATCTTCATTCAGGATATCACAAAATCAAAATGAAGACTGAAGGCATTCCAAAAACAACATTTATAACTCATGAGGTTCATTATGAATTTTTGGTCATGGCTTTTGGCCTTACCAATGCACCTTCTACATTTCATGGTTTGATGAATTCCATTTTCAAACACTTTCTTTTAAAATTTGTGTTAGTATTTTTTGATGATATATTAAACTACAACAAGTCCTCGAAGGATCATGTTCAACATGTTGACAGGGTGCCCAAAATATTGGAAGAGAAACAATTATATGGAAAAAACTCCAAGTGTTTCTTTGGAGTACAAGAGGTGGAATATTTGGGTACTCAGTTAGATAATAGCTCATCCTATCATCCTCAGTCTGATGGGAAACTAAGATAGTGAACAAATGTTTGGAAGGATATCTTCGTTGCCTTGTATCTAATAAACAAACACAATGGGTCAAGTGGTTGGCTTTGGCTGAATGGTGGTATAACCCTTCCTTCCATACGGTGGAAAAAATGACCGCATTTATGGAATTTTATGGATATAATCCACCTTCCATAACATTATCTTCTAAAGAAAATTATAAGCTTCAAGCAATGGAATATGACATCGAGAATCAACAACAAGCTCTCAAAGTCTTAAAGGATAACCTCACTTTGATGCATAATAGAATGAAACAACAGGTAGATCAACATCGCAATGAAAGAAGTTTTGATGTAGGTGACTAGGTATTTCTAAGACCACAACCATACAAACAAATGTTCGTCAAGAAAGCTAACAAGGATAATAATTATCACCAAAGTATTATGGTCCATACAAGGTGTTACAAAACATTGGTACTATGGCATACAAATTGGAACTTCCTGCATCTTCCCGAGTGCACCCAATTTTCAATGTTTCATGCTTAAAGAAGGTTATAGGTGAGACGATCTTAGTTCAAACAATATTGTCAAAACTTAATGAGGAAGGAAAAATCACATTTTAACCAGAAGTAGTCACAAAAACAAGAAATCAACAGCTAAAGAATTGATAAATTTTAGAGTATCTCCTCAACTAGAAGAACTTACCCGCTAATGATTCCACATGGGAGGATGAGAATTTTACATAGAAGCATCCAGAACTACTCAAGCATTGAGGACAACACTTTTTGAAGGAGAGGGGCATGTTAAGTCCCTATACTACTGGTGTAACCTCTTATTGTTATTAGTGCAACCCACTTATTGTATTATTCTGCCCATATTGTCCCCATGTTGTTATTATTATGCCCCATAAAAGCCCACTATTGTTATTTTTCTGCCCCTAAAATATTATTTTTATGTAGGCTCTAATTATATTGGGACCCCTTAGACTCTTATATATATAAAGGAGGTCTTGTCATTTGTATCATCCAATAATTGTTCATTTGTGTAATGTAAAGGAGGTTACCCCCTCGAAGAGGCTGATTTTTAAGTCGTTGATCTATCTTTTTTATCTTTTTGTGAGTTTGTTCCATAACATGGTTCTTTGAAGGATAAAAGAAGGAAGTCAAAAGGGCTAGTGAACAAGCCCTAGTTCACTATGCTCCAAAGGGTTGTTTAGGTGTGAAGAAGGGGCAACCTCCATTTCAATAGACTTGTCATCTTGATACAATAATGTGACAGAAGTAGGAAACATTATAGAAGACCCTATGTTTTGACATCCTTAATGAGCTAAGAAGCATCTAGAGGGTATAGTTGTTTGAGCCTATGGAGATATGTTGACTAATAAAGCATATTAAAGAGTTGTATATTGGAGGCTAAGGATAGCGAACTATGTTCAAGTTTCATTGGATGGTGTGTTGGCTACCCTAGTACATTGATGATTATGGAGGAATCATATGTAAGCCTCAGACTAATTAGTTGGTAGACTATATAAGGATAGATCTAGGAAGAACATTTTGGAGTAGCTGGTACATTGTTTGGAGGATGCCTAGAATACATCATGTACAATGATTCATTGAAGGTGCCAATGGATTGTTAAGAAGCAGTGTATTATTCCCTAATTTAAATGGGTTCTAGTAGGGAAAACCGTGTGATAAGAGAGTTTCTTGAGGAAGCTAGACGTAAAGCTACAACATATCTCCACAATAAAACAAGTAGTTGATGTAACACAAACTTAGGCTTGTAGATGTACTCTCCTGAGATGGAGTGAGTATGTATTTTTACTCATAAGCTAAGAGGGAGTAGGGTTGGAAACATGTTTTCCCTTGTGTCATGTACCATGAAAAAATAGGATTAACATCCTAAGTCAAGTACATGGACATGGATAAGGAGAATGGTGGATTGGATATGCATCCTGGAAAAACATTCTTGAGTCATGTACTATGGCCGATTAAGATTGACATCCTAAGTCAAGTACATGTACATGGATAAAGAATGATCTGGTGGATAGGTATTTCCTTGAGGGTAATGGCCCAGTGGAGGACATACCCCGTAATCCTGGGTGGAGTATGAGCTTCAGAGAGGAAGTGTAGTGTCCTATGCAATGCCTCCTAACATTGTGATATGATCTAGTGGAGAGATAGATTGAGCTTGTGAAGGCCTTAGTAGTTTGACAATGTTGGTTATGATGATGTTATCATCGTTTATGCTTATCAATCTAGATCCTTTCTTATATGAACATTTCAATTTGAGAATTTAATTTTATCATGTTGTGTCATTATGAATACCTTCCTAGTTAAGAGGGAGTGTTGGAAAAATAACTAGGTGTTGTCTTCATAATTATCATTGTACTTGTATCAATATGTATTTTAAGAAGATTAAAAAAGAAAGAAAACAATTTTTTTATTAGTATTATTTTTCTAGTGAAAGCATGTTTTTATTCTTGTAGGATCATTTCAGTCAAAAAGAAAATTTATTATGAGTCATTGAGTCAAAGTCACATTTGGACTTTTTGGAAGAAATGAAAATAAATTTATTTTTGAGTCAATGTGTCTTCACAAAACCAAGTCGCTTGGATTTTCCCCCTTCTGGGGTTTTTCCCTATCTTGGAGACTAATTTCCTATGTTCTTTGTCTCTTATGATATTCATGTTTTATGTTTTGATAATTGTTAGATGAGGGAGAACATAATAAAAGAATAAGAAGCAACAAAATACTCACAAACAATTATCAAGTAAGAGAAAGCAACCTTAATTTCTAACTTATTGGTTTCTCAACATGGAATAGGAGAAAGACTCATCAATGTACTAGTCACTTATATTCTCTAGAGCATATTTTAGTTCCTTTGTGATTTTGGAAATTGTTCTATCAAATGGAAAATCATGTAAACGGGCCATGAATAACCACATATGTCATAGAAATGGTTTTTATATTTCTTGGTCCATAACATTGAGGAGTAAACATGGATTGTTTTTTCATTGGGCGACCAACTCCACTTCGTCAAGGAAAAGGAGTGGTGTCACATACAACATCTATCAACTAGGTTAATACAATTAATCCAATGCCAAACCATAGAGGGGATTCTAGTGATCTCTTGAATACTTGAAAGATGTTGAAAAATAAGATTACTGCCTAAATAAATATATTTCCCTTTTTAGAATTTAATGTAATAGGGGAACAAATGTTGTGGGTTTTTCTTGCCATAGTGTCTACATATCATAACATTAGCTATAATATGTGTCCTTATGAGTCTTTTAATCGGATCCCATTTTCTAAGTGTAATTTCAAATGAGTTTGGGTCATAACACCAATCTATAATCAATTGAACCATTTCTACCTTTTCATATTTCAAAACATCTTCTTCAAAGTAAAGGAAAAAATGTGTCATCCAAATAAACCTAAGGGAACTGAACCATTTCTACCTTTTCATCTTTCAAAACATCTTCTTCAAAGTAAAGGAAAAAATGTCTCATCCAAATAAACCTAAGGGAAATTTAACTTATACATTTCAGCAATATCATCTCGCTTAAAATATCCCACTATTAACGATATATGATTAACTATCATATAGGTTTTGTTATTGACATAAGATATTATCTGATGTACCATGTCATACTTTCGAAGAATAACCATCCTAGAAGCTACCTTATGTAGACTGTTAACACTCAGGTTGTCCCTAGGCTCCTAATAGGGATACGGCCGAGGTAACCACAAAACAATCGGAGAGGGCTCTCTCCTTATGATTCAACCTTAGTTGATGATTTTAGGCTAGCTTTCTGACTTCAAGGGAGTGTTGTTTGTGATTGGATGGGAGGTAGGATTCTCAAGGAAAGAGGCAAGGTAAGGTGTGATAAGTTTCGAACCATTGGGCATGGAGTCACAGATTGAGGCTTGCGAGCGGTTTCTTGGTCACAAGGGGGATACAGAAGCGGTCGATAGCACACGGGGGATACAATTATTTGGTCTGTGGAAGTACGGACAATGGAATCAGGGATGAAGGCAAAGGAGAATCATTTCATCATGCTGAAAAAGAGGAGAAATGGATGAATGGGATCCAGAAGCAGTTAAGAATTCCTAAGACATGCACTCATATGTGAAAGAAACAGTGTAAACAAGATCATTTAAGAATACATGTTCATAACTATTTCTGAAGAAAACATTGAGAAACACAGAAATTGAACTTAAGGTGTAATGAAACAAATCTTGAGCTATTCTTTTTTCCTGCAATTTAGAAGGCGGAACGGCGATAAAAAGCATAAAATTTAACAGAGGAGAGGAACACTTATTGGATCATGTAGAAGCACAGGAATTCCGTAATCATTCCTTGACCAAGAGAAAACATCAAGTAGTTTCGCAATCCATTCTTTCAGCAATCTTTGATTATGGAAATTATAACAGTTACAGTGCGAGTCTCTGCTCGGAGAAAATGCTGGAAAAAAGACTGACCAACAAATACTACCAACCAACCAACCCCTCACAACATTGCTTAGGGCGGTATTTATAAGAAAAATATCGGAAAGACATGATTACAAGTGACCTAGACAGATCTGCTAGAAAACTTTTCAAAATTTTAAGTGTTGCTGGAATTAAATGCAAGTAAATCTTTTTTGGCTGCACTGGGGGCAGCTGGATTGGAACAGGTGACGAGGTGGATCTTTTCTGCTAGATGCGGTGCTGCTGGAATGATTGTGCTTCGGGAACTGCAGTTCGGCTCTGGTGTGAATTAAATGTGCAATAATTATGATTTGAGAGCTTCAAGTGGTTTTGCCCTCTTTCTATGAATCTGCTGGAAGATATTAAATTTTCTCCTGCTTCGAGCCGCTCCTCAAGATTTTCACTGATACTCTTTGCCGCTACATTGATGGCTTCTGCCGTCGACTGATACTCTTTGACACGCTTGAAGCTTGATGACTTGATCCGATACACTTTAAATTATGTCATTGATCTGCTATTGTCTTTAAACTGGATCATTTTGGCACGATCAAGCGATTTTCGGGCTTTTCGGCGCACAATGGGCTAAGAAATCAGAAGATTCCCTGAAGATTCCTCGAAATGGCCTATTTCACGTAGCGATGCGCGATTAGCGCTTCGCGCTAATCGCGCATCGAAAACTGCCTATGTTTCTTGTTCTAGAGCTCCGAAGTGCGATTTTTCTTCCTGCGCGAAGTTTCGGCTTTCTGGCTGCTGACGTCAGCATGACATTGGCTGTACGGTGGATGACGTTAGTTGTGGTGGGTCCGTGGAACAAAGCGACGTGGTGAGGTGCTGATACTGGAGGTAATGCGATGAAGAAACTCTGATGCGATCGCAACATCGCATCGGCGGGGAACAGAGGGTGCTTGAGTTGGACATTCGGCGCTTGCCACCGCTGACTGCCGATATCGCAATATCGCGTCGGGTGGTGACAGATGGGTGATAACCTGTATGGAGATGAAAGTGCGATGCTGGGATGCGATCTGGCTTTAGGGTTCTATGAAGTGTAAGTTTTGGGAGGAAAGAGCAAGTGAGTGGGTGCAAAGGGAATTTGAGGTTTCGGAAGGGGTCCGATTACCTCAGATGGATTTTATACTTTGGAAGGAGTCCATTGTATCTAGGAGATGGTTTTGGAGGTCAAGGGTTCTTGCTAAGTTTCAGATAAACTGAGCAATTCCCAGGGGTACTTATGGTTATTTTTCAACCAGGAGGAGGGATATTACGTAGGCGGATTTTACATAGTATTAATAAGGGGATGGGAAGAATAGGGAGCTAAATAATAATGTTAGTGGTTAATATGGAGATGGTTAGAAAGCGCTAAGTTCAGGAGACCTTAGGCTATTACAAGGGGGTAGAACCATGCTTAAGAGAAAGCATGGAACAACTTTGAGTAAAGCAGATCTTTACTCAAGCCAGTGTCATGAAGATGATCGAACTTAAGAGGTGTCAAGTAGATCTTGACCTCTTTTGGGGAAGTTAGTTAATGATTGGGGAAAACAGAGAAGGGGAGTTAGGTATACCTCTTTTGAGCTTCTTGCATACAAATTCTTACTGATTGTGTCCTGAATGATATGACACCTGAAAACCTGGAACTGGTCAGCAATTAGGATTCAACAACCTCAGAACTACCTACCCAGCCTACTTACCTAGCATTTTTTCTTTTGTTTGGGGGTGCACTTAGACTTGCAACCCATCATTCATTTTTTTTTTTTGATGCTTTCTATCTACATACTCCCTTATTCTTCAGTGCCCAATTAACTGTTTTGGCTCCTTGCTTCTCTACCTATCTAAGAATCTGCCAAGATTAAACTGTTTGGACAGATTTACAATCTCTATATTCTAAAACAGGAAATTTAAACCCAGGGAGACCAAGGTTAAGTTGTTTGGACCTCCCTTTAACCGAAAAATGGCCATACCAGGATAACTTTACAAAATTTGGAAGGCAATTGAATGAACTTGAGGTAGCCTTCTTCACTTGGAGACTGTTTAAACAAATATGGAGCATTGCAGCAGGCAAAGTACGACATATTTGGCCTGTAAAATGCCAGTTATGAAATATGAATAACCTGCTACAGCAGGAAGCTAACAGTGGCTCCACTTGGGGATGGCTTCTCCCTGTGAGAAGTCAAGAACAACAGGTCAGACCGCCTTGGCCTTTAGTAGTTGCTGTCTTCTGCAAAATTGTTTTCTCCGGGTGCCTTATTTTTCCTACCTACTTACCCTAATAGGCACTTACTTTGCTGTTAGGTGAAATCAAACAACCAGTGCAGCCATTTAACAACTGAGAAACAAGATGAACTTGCTGACTGATAGTTTTTGCACGTGAAAGCATCATTCGGGTGTATGCCCTCATCATCAAAATTGTGGCATCTACCTGTTGTTGTTGAAGTATGTGGTCTTCACTGAGAAAGCACGCTAACGAACTTGGGTTAAGCAGAAGTTCCATGTAGTATGCAATGGGATCAATAAACTTATCATGTGAGAGAACTTCTTCTGGGTCTTCTTGGTCAGACGGAGCGGCTGCATCCTCGGTGATAAGCCTGGCGGTCGACCGTTCTGTCTCTGTCTTGCCAATAAAATCATACAGAGTTTGTAAATCAGCAGGTAGCAGCATCTCCTCCTGAGTTGGGGACGGGAGATTTCGGCATGATTCAGGGTCTTCTTGGTCAGATGGAGTGGCTGCATCTTCGGTAATGATCCTAGCAGCTAGTCCTTCTGTCTTTGCCTTGAAAACCGAATCATACAGAATCTGCAGGTCCTCAGGTAACAATGTTTCCTCCTGAATAGGGGAAGGGAGACTTCGGCATGATTCCGTGTCTCTTGGGTCACACGAAGTAGTTGCATATTTGGTAATGATCCTAGTAGCTGATCCTTCTGTCTTTGCCTTGGAACCCATATTATACTCAAACTCTAATTCAGTAGATAAAACTATTTCCTTGTGAACTGGGGGAGGAAGATTTTGGTAAAACTCTTGAGGGTCGCGGAAATTATAAGATTGTATCTGAGCTCCAAAGAGTTCAATTTCCTTCTCATATTTTTCAAAAACCAATTCAAGGAAAAGTTTATTCTGGCCGCCAGATATTTTTGACAATACTGCTCTGAAAAATTCTTCATTAAGCTCAAACTCTGATAAAGCTTCTCTGCATTCATCTAAGGCTTCATCAAATGGAAGTTCCTCCCAGGATTCGGTCATTCTCTCTTATGGTTAATACGTGGAGCACTTGGCTATAACATTTGGTTCGTTCCTCAGTGGAGCCTTCGATTGAAATTGAAGTGGAGTCGCCAGGTGGATGTCTAGGCCTTTGAAGTCCCTGATCTCTGTCCACCATCAAAGACCAGAATAAGTGTGACAAAATTTGAAGAACAGAAGCACTTTCTCCACTGGGGTTTAAAGATGAACAAAGCGCTTGAATCCCCAATGGAGTACACAGGTACAGGTCAACCGAGGCTTTTACAAGTCAGTTTCTTCCTTTGTAGGGCTGCAGACTGGTTTCATAAATTTATCTGAGGAGGTCCCCAGTGGAGTCGCCATTATTTTATCACTTAGGTTGTCCTTAGGCTCCTAATAGGGATACGGCCGAGGTAACCACAAACCAATCTTTGGATTATAGGTTCTAGCCCACCTGCAATCGGAGAGGGCGCTCTCCTTATGATTCAACCTTAGTTGATGATTTTAGGCTAGCTTTCTGACTTCAAGGGAGTGTTGTTTGTGATTGGATGGGAGGTAGGATTCTCGAGGAAAGAGGCAAGGTAAGGTGTGATAAGTTTCAAACCATTGGGCATGGAGTCACAGATTGAGGCTTGCGAGCGTTTTCTTGGTCACAAGGGGATACGGAGCGGGATAGCCACACAGGATACAATACTCGGTCTGCTGAAAGTACGGAATGAACATCAGGGATGAAAGGCAAAGGAGAATCATTTCATCATGCTGAAAAAGAGGAGAAATGGATGAATGGGATCCAGGAGCAGTTAAGAATTCCTAAAACATGCACTCATATGTGAAAGAAACAACGTAAACAAGATAATTTAAGAATACATGCTCATAACTATTTCTAAAGAAAACATTGAGAAATGCAGAAATTGAACTTAAGGTGTAATGAAACAAATCTTAAGCTATTCTTTTTTCCTGCAATTTTAGAAGGTGGAACGGTGGCAAAAACATAAAATTAAACAGAGGAGAGAAACACTTACTGGATCATGTAGAAGCACAGGAATTCCGTAATCATTCCTTGGCCAAGAGAAAACATCAAGTAGTTTCGCAATCCATGCTTTTAGCAATCTTTGATTATGGAAATTATGACAGTTACAGTGTGAGTCTATGCTCGGAGACAATGCTGGAAAGAAGACTAACCAACAACTACTACCAACCAACCAACCCCTCACAACATCGCTCAGGATGGTATTTATAAGCAAAATATCGGAAATACATCATTACAAGTGACCTAGACAGGTCTGCTAGAAAACTTCTTCAAAAATCTAAGTGTTGCTGAAATTAAATGCAAGTAAATCTTTTTGGCTGCGCTGGGGGCAGCTGGATCGGAACAGGTGACGAGGTGGCCCTTGGGGGCTAGATGCG
>APFE030848422.1:0-25491 GCA_000404065.3 Pinus taeda | reverse complement strand
GTCATCAAAGGGCCACATGTTGGAGGCTTCATCCAGAGCAGCCCCTTAAAGACAAAGCATCATTGCATTAGCCAGATGAAATAGTTGTTCGACCATTCAAATGCACCACATGGAGGTGACTCATTCACTTTGATAAGTGAAAAATGTTTTCAATATATGTTAGCTTGTCATGGTTGTGTTTTTGTGAATCATTTGTTGCAATTTAAAATGTAGGAGTGATGATGTATTTTCTATCACTTGTTAAGCAACACTGATGTTTGGTCTTATTTTGTGTTGCATTTTCAATTGTGAAAGTGATGTTGTGTTTCCATCACTTTTCAAAGAAACAATAGTGTTTGGCCTTATTTTTGTAAATCATGTGTTTCTTATTGAAGTAACAATGTTATGTTGGCGTTGTTTTCGTAGCTGGGGTATTATTTCCATTTTGATGTAAACTTGACCACAGAGTATGTGTTATAAACTCATGGAAAGTATAGGATGCTTCGGTCAATAGTTGGTCATGTAAATTAAGCATGTAATTTGTAGAATTGTACTACAAGTTTGTAGAGGGTGCAGGTGTCGGATCATCACTTATGGCTCCAAAGGACAAAGGTGAAGGATAAGGAAGGATGAACTATTAAACACTTGTGGTGAAGACAACGTACAAAGAAGTGTAGATTATTTTTCATGCTTTTGGAGGACCAAAAGCTCCTCAGTGGGGAGGATTGATCAAAGTGGCTCCAGACACATGAAGAAGTCCAGGAGGACTCAGAAAGGGTCAAAAGTCAGAGTGGTCAGATCACTCTAAAACTAATGCTAGATCAAAGTGCTCATCACCCTGACTCCAATGGTGTGAATGAAACTCAAATCCGAGCTCGTCTAGAGGAGATAGAGCTAGTCAAAGTTGCGGTCAAAGTTGGGTAGTGAGCAAGGTTTAATTGTCCTACAAATTCACTGTCAACCGGCGTGGAAAATTATCTCTCGAGAACGGGTGAAATTTTTGCCTCTTTAATTTGTCTAATGTCCCTTATATTAGACAAAATCGAAAATATGGCATGTTATTAATAATAATAAAATATTAAAATAAGTGGCAAGCCATGACCCCCGCCACCTCCATCAGACCCAAACCATATATTAGAATTTTTTTTTTTTTAACTAAAATGGGCCGACAGGCCATGACCCCATTCTGTCCCACCTGTATTTATATATTAGAAACATTAAAAAAGGTCAGTAGCCATAACCCTGTCAGACCCTCCAACCTCCAACCAATATATGTATATATGTTGAAACAGGGTGGGCTGCCACCGGCAGAGCCAACCCCTCCCCTATTACCACTTGTCCCAATTCAAATCATGGGTGGTGGAGTTTGAACATGCCAGGCTGGAATGGATGGCCCACCATTCGGGTGCCCACATCAATGCAACAAAACCACACGGTAGAACGCAATGTATAACTGTTACATTAAAACAAAACTTTAATTTTGTTACAAAAAAAAAAGTGCACCATATTAAAACGTGCCCACATAAGGGTTATCATTTTGGGAAGGCAGGGATTCAAACCCTATCCTCACTCGTAGCATTTACACCTGCCACCAATGAGCCACGGGCTTAGTCCATGTTATCTCTGCCCATGAACACCATTTAAACCTTCAATTCCTTTGCATGGTAGAGAACGGAACGGGAGAGCATGATGGAACAGAGAAAACCAAATGGAGTTCCGTGTAGTGGAACCACACCCGGGTGGAACCATGACATAGTTCCAAGAGGCAAAATGATGGCACGCTTTTCAAGACAAAAGTTTTGCAGAGAACCTTAAGATGCTAAAAAGATTCCCTAGGAGGTAAAAATTCATTTTGTCAGAATGTAATCAAGTTTATAGTCACTTTTCTCAGATTTTCATAGGGAATGCAACATCGAGGTTAGATTTTCCTTTTGAGCAGCAAATTTGCAGATTCTCAGCAGAGGAGAATCTTCAAGAATCTTGAGGGAATCTTCGAGATTCCTTGGAGGCTGAAATTTCCTAGATCCAGAATGTAGCCAACTTTATACTCATTCTTCTTAGAATTTCGCAAGGATATCAATGGCGAGATCAGTTTTATAATTTGAGTTGTAGATCTCCAATGAACCCAGAGGAGGGAATCTTTGCAAAATCACGGGGGAATCTAAAAGATTCCTATAGGCCCAAATTTTTCTGGTGTCAGAATTCAACAAATGGATAGTTGATTTTACACCTCTAGATGACACAAATTCTGTGGTGCAATCATTTTTTGTAGTCGAGCCTTCTATTTTTTGACCATTTTCTAGATTGGAGTGACAGTGCCAAATTTCAGAGTGTGGATAGTCTATTCTATGCCAATCGATGCCATGATTTCAATGGTGCACTTAGATCCAGTAGCTGAGTATTCTATTCTTCAGCCAGCCTCGGATATGAGGTATATGAAGTGTTGTTGTCATGTACTTCTTTGATGAATTGTTGTGAGACGTAATATGTTGTTTCAATTTCTACTTGATGTATTATGTAGAATCTTTGTGTCTATTTCATGTGAGATGTATTTATCATGGATTGTTATGTATGTTTTGATTGAGATCCCTTTGTTTCCATGATGTGGGATACTCATTTTCACCATGGGTGTTTTGGCTGAGATACCTTTGATGGCATGATGGTAGGATACTCATTCTCACCATGCGTAAGATTGTGGCATGCTGATAGGAGGTCTATTGTGAGTGATAGTTCCTATAGCGAAACATCTTGTGGAGAGACTTTTCCACTCATGTACAGGGCACATGTCCTTGTATGACAAAAAACATAGTCCATGTACATCTTCACCATTTCTAGTATTGAATGAAGTGGCTGACACAATCTTGACACCAGGCCCGAAGACGTAGTCCACACTGGATGAACTCTGTTATCAATGCCTCTTTTTTTTGGGTTGTTGATAGTAATTATGTTTCCATTTCATTAAGCATGCATATATGTTCATTTATGCTCTTATAAAATGAAATTCTAAATACATCACGGAAGCAAAAGATCTTGGTTAAATCCAGAAGTTGAGTCAACTTGGATCAACACATCTAGAGCTATTTATAGATGTGCAAAAGTGGATAATCTATCTGTTTAAGGTACGCAAGGATTTATCGTAGACCTTCATGAAGGTCCAGAAGCCATTTTACCCTAGTTATAGTAGCGAGCCCTAGAAGGATACGATCTACGTGAAAGAAGATCTGAACTGTCAAGAGATTAGGAACCACTTATCACATGTCACTAGATGCAGAAACCTAGTTCTAGCATCCCTCAATATTGCTCCAGGTGAGACTGCAACTTGCACTATGTAGGTTGTTTCCGAAAGGCCAGCAGTTAGGGTTTTGTTGGTTTTCGCATACAACTTTGAACCTAGGTTAGGCCCCCTAAAGACAACACTTGAAACTTCAAAGAAGATTTATGAGTCCCTGACTAGATTGTATACCATCAACAATATTAGCCAAGTCATGAGTTTGAGAAATGAGCTTCATGATGTTAGAATGACAAAGAATGATACAGTGGCTTCATAATTTGTAAGAATATTTCAATTGAGAGGTAAGATATAATATATTGATGAAAATGTCTCTAATAAATAACTTTTGACCTCAACACTTAATGAACTACCCCATTCATTGGATTCATTTGCATTAGGTATAAGCAGCAGAAAGGAGACTCCATGTTTTGAAGAATTATGGGTAACTTTCTCTCAAGTAGAATAAAGACTCATTTCTAGAGAAAGAAATCAAATATCTCAAGAAGAAGAAGATTCTCAATCATATGTAGCTCATTTCAAGAAGGATAGAGGAAGGAAGAAGTCTAGCTTTTAGGAGAGAAATGATTTTCATAGAGTACCTAATCTTCAAGGAAAGAAAGATATGTCAAAAATTCAATGTTTCTATTAGCTCTGCTACATACTTCAACGTTTGGAGGACCAAATACTGGCTTGGCCGTGTGTTTACGCTCAGAAAGGTAGATCGCAACAGTCTTTTCCTCCCTCCTCCTTCATTTTCCTTATACTCCATAGCCCCGCTATCTTTGTTTTTTCCTCCTAAAACCTCTCCATTCCCTGTTTAAACCCTCTGAAACCCAACAAAGCCCCTACTTGGCCCCCAGTCCTTAATCACAAAGCGCAAAACTTCCATAAGACCCTACCACATAACCTCGGCACTTTCATTCCTCATCGCTATCGGAGCTTTCACCGGGATTTTCATAAGCCATGTTTTTAACAATCGCCGATGGCCGATTGCTAATTGCCCCTCGGATGCGATATTGCGATAAATCGTTTTATAATGGTGTATTAGGTCTGGGCCTTAAATCGCTATCGGTGATCAAATATGTATAAAGGCTCCTCCCCCCTTACTTCCATCGATACAATATCGCGATCGCTCCTCCACCATTGGAACAGTTCTGCCAAGATCCAATGGCCCACACCCAATTTGCTCTCACATCTCACCGCAAACAGATCTTCTCCGTCCATCCATTCAATCTGATGGTGATCACTCCTCCCACTCTCGCAAGTCGCCTGCACGATAACTCATGATGAAGTGGTTTTCCCCTGTCCTGTCTGCCACGTGTCATCACCTGAAAGGAATCGCTGGCCATTGTACGTTTACCACTCTCCTCCCAAAAGCGATGCAATCATTTCTGCTTACCACTTCCACCCAATTTCTCCCGCCAAGAGATCTCTGCCATCCATTCACTTGATCCAACGGCTGATGCCTAATCCCCTGCATGCTCATGCGTCCGCCATGCAGTCCTTATGCCTTTGACCTGTATCATACACCCGAAGGGCAGAGCAATCAGTTACCAAGTGCGACATGTAACAGTGACTCGAGGGCAAACCCAATAGAGGAATTAACCATTTTTCAGGACTTTTAAAGCCTGAAAGAATAGAGAAAGGCATGATTTCTCACAGTTTCATAATTTCTCTATTATATCATAAAGCAGTCCCCGTTTGCATTTAGAAGATAACAAAGGCCCGAAAGACCCATTCTATCACATAAACAGAGGCCAGGAAATAACCTCTGGGAGACAGAGGCCGAGAAGCAATCACGGACATCAACAGCACAACTCAGCAAACAAATCGAATGATTATGGGGCATCTTTAGCACGGTAGAGCTCCTAGATAGTGCAACCACTACCCAAAATATCTAGATGCGGTCATTCTTTTGTCAGAAGAGGAGAACCACTGAGCCATGCTTGCCAATAGAGGGAATCAAAGAGTTAGGGAATGGATTAGGAAGATTAAGACCCTGAGCCTTCTAGAGAGCTCAGGAGCATTATAGACAGGCTATAAATGGTTGTTAGTAAGATGTAATAAGGGTTTGACTTTTGGAGATTATTCCTACTCTATTCCTTCAAGCTTCTCATCTACAATCTTTAGTAATATAGGCTTCTTTTGTTATTATATGTTTAATTTCCATTTCCCTTCTATTCTAATGCTTGCACTTGAACAATTTGTTCAGGTTTTCTGTGTGTTTAAGGCTAGATAATTGTCATCTTATCTCTGCTTTGATATATTAGATCTGCAAGCTTCTTTGCTGCCTATGGCTAGCCATTTATATGTGTGATTATATATGCATCTACCAGTATAGTCAGTAAGTTCATTTGCTGCCTATAGCTAGCCATTCCTATAGGTTCATGTATGAAATCTGCTGGCATAGTCCGTATTCTCCATCTATCCATTAAATCTACAAACTATTGAGCATTAACAGCCTAAAGCCTTGTGTTGTTGGGGTTTTCATGCATGTCTTGAGCGTGAATAGAGCTGAAATGGTTATCTGACTTGATCCAAACCATCATCTCTTCCAATAGTTCAGAGAACAATACTGAAAATTATATGTTACTAGGCATCTCTGATTTACAACCTTGGAGAGTTTCCTAGAGTGCTAACATTAATTGGCGCCGTTGCCGGGGAGAGGAGACTGAAGCTTAGCTTCCCTGGGAAATGAAACAGACCTAGCTTTGATGATAGACAAAGTCTGGGCACATTTTTGGTTGTAATCATCTATCTGGCGACTCTACTCGAGGCCAAACCTCTTGGTGACTCCACTTCATAATTCTGGCTCAGTTTCTGAGGCATACTCGGAGAAATCCTCAAAAATCGCAAGCTAACCTAGTACTTGACCTGGAAAGGAACATCAAGGAGAAGAAAGTATTGCAGAAAGGAGCATCGGGTTCAGGTAAACCTAAACAATATTCTATATCTCTTCAAGAAGATCCTGCAATAGAACAAACACATGTTGAGAGTACAAATTTTAATACTAGTAGTGAAGAAAAGCTATCAGAAATTCATAAAGCTCTTTATTCTTTAGTTTATCCTTTTGTTGTTAGCCCAAAGGGAACCTCACCTCCTATTCACTATACTCCTTTGGTCTCGTAAATCACTCCTCCGCCTTCTGTCATTCAGACTTCTAGTACTCATTTAGTCACCACAGTTATGGCAGGTCCGCAATGGAAAGAATCATAGCCGCTAGGTACGGGCCTCTAATATTCCCACCCCTTTGAATGCTCTTCCCACTGGAGAATATCAGAAGTATATGCCTAAGTTCACTGGGACTGAAGGTGTCACTACTGAAGAACACCTTGAGTCATTTTATAGCTATGCTGATAATCTAGATATTAGTGAAGAAGATGTGTGGATGAGAGTCTTTGTCCAAAGCCTAGATGGGGAGGCTAGAAAATGGTTCAGAGAATAAGCCCCAAGATCTATGGCGGATATCAAAGCTTTAGATGATAAATTCTTAAAACATATAGGGGATAAGAAGGATCTCCTCTATTACCACACTAAGTTTGGGAACTTAAAGAGAGAAAATGGTGAACTGATGTCCGATTTTAATAAGGATTTAACCGCATGTACAGCAAGATACCAGCTGAAGTGAATCCCACTGCTACCTCTGCTAAACTCGCCTATGCCAATGCCTTTGACTCTGATTTCTGTTTGCTGCTAAGAGAAAGAAGATGTGCTACCCTAGTTGAAATGCAGGATGCAACACTAGTGGTAGAATCTAACATTATGGCTGCAGAAAAGCTCAAAAGTCATGCTGATAGAAGGAGGCAGAGAGGTGAGGCTTCTTCTCCCTCTGCTTCATCTTCAGATCCCAAACTTGATAAAATGACTAGAATGATCAAGTCATTGGCTGCTAAAATATCTAAGCTAGAGGTTGAGCGGAACTCTGGGAAGGCAAGGCTCCCAAATGCATTTGCTCCAAGAAATTCAAATCCATTCAGAAGAACAAATGAGCAAATGCAGATCATTCAGAAGGGTAAAGAAACTAATGAGGATCAAAGAGTTAAAGCTCCTTTCCAAAATGTAGTCATGGAGGAGGAATAGATTGAAGATGAGGATGAAATTCACTGTATGGAAGATAAAGGCAGTACTGCCTTTTTAACATTGGCTGCATACAAAGAGTCTTTGCTGCAGGAGCAAGACAGTCAAAGGTGGGACAGGGAGGTTGTTCTACAAACTGAGGAGCAACAAACATATAATCTGAGGTCAAATGCAAATAATGTCAAGGATAATCCTGCCCAAAGAGCTGCCGTCCAAACAGAGACCCAGAATAGCAGGCACAGAAGACCAGCAGCTAATCCAGTCATCCTTAAAGCACCAGTTCAAGAGGGAAGAGGTTCTGACAAGTTACCTCTCTCTTTCAGCTTTGAATTAGAAGTTCAAAAGTTAAAAATATATGTGCCTCTGATAGAATTGGTGAAGAGTGAAGTGTTTAGAAAGCCTATCCTTGAAGATCTCGAGCTGAAAACCACACAAACCTCCACTGACTTTGTCATTTGCAAGACAATAGGCCTGCGGTTGTGCTAAGTCTAATGACTGAACCTGCTAATTATAATTCCCCATCTTTTTATGTCTCCTTGACCATTCATGACAAAATTCTCCACAACTTCCTGCTAGATACAGGGACCAGTCACAATCTGATGCCTAAAACTGTCATGGAAGAGTTAGGCCTTGACATCACCAGACCATATCATGACCTATTCTCATTTGATTCAAGAAAGGTGAAATGTTTAGGATTGATTAAACATTTAGCCATTACCCTAACCCAGCTGCCCATGAAGAGCATAATGATGGATATTGTGGTGGCAGATGTCCCTCCTAAGTTTGGCATGCTATTGTTTAGATGGTGGATTAAGAGACTAGGTGGGACATTGCAGAACGGCCTATCTTATGCCACTATCTCAGTCTTTGGAGGAGAAAGCAGGAGATTGTATAGAGAAGCACAGCTGGCATATATCATCAGTGATGAGAAGAATCCTTCTAATCACCCCATTTATGCAGTGGACACTGATTTTGGAGCATGTATCCTGCAAATTGAAGAATCTCAGAAGGCCTCGTTGCAGCTCAAGAAACCAATTGTTCAGGCTGAGGGGGATCAAGGAAGTCAGGTTTGGGAGATGTTTATTGTTGGAGCATGTTTTAGGGAGACTGCAAGAGCAGGGGTGGCGTTGATATCTCCAGAAGAAGAACGCACACATCTATCTTTTAAGCTGGCTTTTCGAGTCACTAACAATATAGCAGAATATGAAGCTCTGATATTGGGCCTTAATGCAGCTAAAGGCAGACGAATCAAAAGCATAGAGGTGTTTGGAGATGCTGATCTAATCATTCAGCAAGTGAATAGAACATTTCAAACAAAGCACCCAAGGCTGAAAGCCTACAGAGATGAGGTATGGAGACTCAAAGATTCTTTTGATAATTTCTGTATTTCATATATCCCTAGAACCAAAAATCAGCTTGCTGATTCCCTTGCTGTGTCTGCTAGCATGTTTATCCCTCCCATGCCTCCCAGACTAGTTTATGAAGTTCAAATGAAGTATAGACCATCCTTGCCTGATAATGTCTACCATTGGAGGGTTTTTGATGATGATGTTTAAGTGAACATATTCTTGCAAGTCATTGATGAATTTTCTAAAATGCAAATTGACGAAGAGAATGAAGCCTTGCAAGAAAGCCTCCAATCCCAGCTTAGAAACAAAGTTGGCAAAGATAACATTGTCCAGCTTCCCAGCAATTATATTCCTAAGGGTCTAATTCCTCTAGAAAGACCGTTTGACCAAAACGATGTACCTTATAAGGTTGCCCAAAAAGAAGATCCATCTGCAGTTTGTTAGAATGATATATGGAGTCCAGGTCAGCCTAGATACATAAATCTATCTTCTCATCTATCTGTTGACCAAAGTTCTGAATACTGCAAATTAATGAAGAAATTTACTGATGTCTTCGTCTAGGAATATAGTGACCTGAAAACATATGATAAGAATATCATCTAGCATAAAATTCCTCTAGAGAAAGGCACCATACCTTTCAAACAGAAGCTGAGACCAATAAATCCTATGCTCCTCCCTCTAATTGAAAAACAAAGAAAAAAGTTGTTGGCTGCCAAAATCATAGTCCCTCTCAGATATTCCAAGTGTGTAGCCAACCTAGTAGTGGTGAGAAAGAAAAGTGGAGAAATTAGACTTTGTGTTGATTTCGGAAATTTAAATAAATGCTCCAAGAAAGACAATTATCCTCTACCCAAGATGGAGCACTTGCTGCAGAAGGTCTCAGGAGCCAAAGTGGTGTCTTTCTTGGATGAATTTTTAGGGTATAATCAAGTTGTTGTGCATCTAGATGATCAGGAGAAGACTGCATTTACCACTCCTTGGGGCACCTTTATGTATCCAAGATGCCTTTTGGGTTTATGAATGCTGGAGCCACCTTTAAGAGAGCTACGGATATAGCATTGGTGGGAGAGAAGGATAAATTTTTCCTTATCTACCTTGATGATATAACAGTATACTCCAGTAACCATCAAGACCATGTGCAACATTTGAAGAAAGTGTTTTTGAAGTGCAGAAGGTTTGGGATTTTAGTAAATCCTAAGAAGTCACAATTTGCTTTAGAAGAAGGCAAGTTGTTGGGACATATTGTTTCTGCTGCAGGTGTTCGAATTGACCCAGAAAGAGTAAAAGCGATACAGACCTTGTCTATCCTGAGATCGAAGAAGGACATCCAGTCCTTTCTGGGAAAGATTAATTTTGTAAGGAGGTTTATCCCAAATTTTACAGAACTTGTGAAGCATACTACCTCCATGTTGAAAAAGGGGTCAAAAATCAAATGGACTAGCGCAGTAAGAAAATCCTTTGAGTCCATTAAACAAGCTATTATGGAGGCTCCCACTTTAATCAGTCCAGATTACAACAAGGAGTTCCATATATTTTCTTTTGCCTCTATTGACACCCTTGCAACAGTTTTATTGCAAACAAATGAAGAAGGCTCGGAGCATCCGGTGGCATTTTTTAGTAAAGCCTTAAGGGATGTTGAGCTAAGGTATGATATTATTGAGAAACAAGCATATGCTCTTATCAAGTCTTTGAAAGCTTTCAGAGTTTATACTCTGCATTCCAAAATAGTTGCATATGTACCCTCTGCTGTAATAAAAGATGTCTTAACACAACCTGATGCTGATGGGAGAAGGGCTAAATGGATTGAAAAGTTAATTGAATTTAATATAGAACTAAAGCCCACTAAGCTTGTTAGAGGTCAGGGTCTTGCCAGACTATTAGCTGAAGAAAATTGCAGAACATGTGACATGAACCTCATGTGTTCGAATTTAGAAAATGGTCAAACAAAAGAAGAGAAAGCAGTTGAAAGCGGGCATTGACAGAGAATCTAGCTTCTTGTGATTGGTATTCTGCAATAGCTAATTTCTTGCTGAAGCTAGAAATCCCTCCAGGCCTTACTCAAAGTCAGGCCAGAACTGTTAAACTCAGGGCAACAAAATATTGTATCAATGAAAATCTGCTCTATTGGAAGGACCCATCTGGAATGCTTTTGAGGTGTCTGGACAAAGAATAGTCAATGGAAGTTAAGTAGCAGTTTCATTCCAGCATGTGTGGAGGACATCATTATTGGAAAACTACAGCCCACAAGATCCTCAGAGTTGGGTACTATTGGCCCACCTTATTTTCTAATGTCTTTTCATTTGTTAAATCTTGTGACAGGTGCCAATGATTCGAAGGGAAACAGTAATTGAAGTCCCTACCCTTGAAACCAATACATGCAAAAGGACCTTTTCAGCAGTGGGGCTTGGATTTCATTGGAGAAATCAATCCACATTCCGGTGGCCAGCACAGATGGATATTAGTAGCCACTAATTATTTTACTAAGTGGATTGACACAATCCCTACCGGAAAGGCCAATCATAGTGTGGTCATGAAGTTTTTGATTGAGCATGTCCTCACCAGATTTGGTTGTCCACATAGATTAGTCACAGATAATGCAGCAGCCTTCAAAGCAAAAGAATTGGTGGAAATGTGTAACTCAATTGGCATTACACTGGTTCATTCCACTTCATACTACCCTCAAGGCAATGGTCTAGTAGAATCTTCCAACAAAAGTCTGATAAGAATAATTAAGAAACTGTTTGTTACACAGTAAAATGTCACTGTCTCCTTTCCAGTCTCCCTACTGTGTCATGAAATCAATACATCATGCTCATGCTCTCTAAAATGGCCAAAAAACCCTCTTTGCCTAAGTTTATTGGATCATCGCGACTGTTATTAAAATAATCGCGCTGACTGGCGGATGACAGTGTAACTGGTGCACTGTCAGTGCGGAAGCACACGGGTTTTCCATGCTGGTCGAATTTCATAAACAGCGCACCCTCCGCTTGTATTATATCGCGCTGACTAGACCTCTTCTGTAATTGAGATGCGATGCCAGCGCACCAGCCCAGTTCTGCACCCGCGCTGATCCTGTTTGGGCGAGTTTGTTCTAACAGCCAACCTTCCAGATGACTCCATACCTGGTTGTTGGCTTTGTAAAGGCCGCCCTCCTTTCTATGGCATGTCTGTTTGCCTGTTAACCCACTTTTCTTGGGGGTAAGCTCATCCTTTCACTATTCATGGAGACTCCTTCTCCTATATAAGCCTCCACCATTGCCATGAGCAACTAGTTTTTGACATATAGACTTTGACATAGAGGAATTCATAGTGCATTAGTGCTGCTCTTTGTAGGCATTTGGTGTGTTGTGTGTGAGGATTGCTATAGAGCTTAAGGAAGGTTATGAGTTTGTTTCCTTGTGTGAGAGAGAGACCTCTTTGACTTGGGAGATCTACCTTCAAAGGTGAATGCTTATGAGACATGCTGGCTGGACCCTCTAGAGAAGGACTCAGTGTCAGGACATTGGTTGTACCTTACTCTATTTCTGATTAATAAAAGATAGATGACTACTGTTATGGTTCCATTCTCGTTTGTCTTATGAATGATTAATGTGAATTACATCCTTTATGACTGATGTATAGTTGCTTTTAGTAGATTTTACGCTTGTGTTTGTCTTCTCTTTGCTTGTGAAGGTGTCCGCCCATAAGGATAGTGGACGATTGTGATCGACTGGAGCGAAGGAGCGAGAGTGGCATCTCTTCGTCAAACATAGCGCTGGAATCCAAGTAGGTGTCCATTACCCATTTGCGAATTGCAACTAGGAACTTGCAGAGTAGCATTGATTGATTGTTGCTAGACCCCTTTTGGGCTAGTAGGGATCGCCTCTATCCGTAGAGGGGATTTACCTCTCCAACAATTTGGCGACTCCGCTGGGGAGCATTGCTTGTCTCTTTGTTGTTCATCCTTGTTTTTGAATTTGATTATTGCTTTCTTGTCAAAGATTGGGGATTAGTTTGCTATTGTTGGTTTCCTGGTTCATCCTAGGAACTGATTTAATTGTCTTAAAACGTTGTTACCTTGGTTTGGGGGTTTTTGGTTCGTTTTTGCTTGTTTTTTAGCCTCAGCGCGTTTTATTTCAGAACAGTCGCGCTGACATCACACATCTGTTCCTTTGATTTTCATGTCATCGCGCTTATACATTTAACAGTCGCGCTAACCTTGTTTTCGAGCCAGCGCTCTTTATCCGTGTCCTTCCGCGCTGACAGCGCAAAGTTGCTACAAGTGTTGTCTTGTCATCACTTTGTTGCTGAGGGGTCACCCGCGCTGATCCTGTAAAAGTCTTTTTTGTCCAAATTTGCCTCCTGAACCTCTTGGTTTGGCTGTCCCCTGCTTTTTCCACTTGGTTTATGACTTGTTCTATTTTGTCTAAACTGTGACACGCTTGCTTGCGAAGTGTTGTTCTGTAAGGGTTCGTTTGTTACTTGTTTTCGATTTTGCAAAGCCTTCCTTTTCGCTTTCATTGCTTGGTTTGCATCTTGTCTTAACTTTTACAATTGTTGGAGTGTGTTGAATCGTTGCTTGTCTAGTTTTGAACTCTTATCCTCCGGGTGTTTGCTTTTCTCCATTGATTTCGCACTCAAGCCCTAGGGCATCTAGTGGTCGTGTGTGTCAAGCCTCCCATTTGAGATCTTGTGTTCTTGATTGACCAGCCAACTTCAGATTTGTTTTCACATTCGTTTGGTGATTGTTGGAAGTGTTTGATTGTGTTCCAAGTGATTTGCCTTCCTCCTTTGAATTCCTTGTTGTCTTGTTGAGCTTAGATCACATAGCTCATAAGCCCTTATTTTCCTTTGATTTGGGAAACTGGTTTTTAGTGTCTTGGGAATCATCTTGTGTTTGCATTGAGTGATTTTAGTTCTTTCACTTAGTGTTGCTATATCTCTAATTTATTTTAAAAACACTTTTATGCCATTGAAAAGAAAAGCAAACTAGCATCTTTTGCATTTAATAGTTGAAAGGAAAAGGACATTTCGTTGTTTTGTGTTTTCAAGAGAAAAGTTTCGTTTCCTTGCTGTTAGTTTCATTTAGTTGTTTGATTGCTTGAGTTCGTTTTGTTTGATTCAAAATTCCTAACCTTCTCATAGTTAGAATTCATTGAACAAAATGATGTTCTTTGGCATGTAGTTGCATTTAAGTATTTTTGAGAGATCATACTGTAGGACCTGAAATCAAAACTTAATTCAAGATCAATTGTAAAATAAACCAAATTTATCTAAAAACGCATTGGAACTTAACGCAAATATATAGAGGTCTAGGCTAGAGACATGTTCCGGCGTCTTTAAACCTGGTAGCTTACCGTTGAGTGGTTGGGTGATTCCTCCATGGTGAAACGATAGGTGCCAGCACGGATTGGGCTCCCACGTACCGTCGCGTATATATGGGGAGACTCCATTAGGCTTGCATCCTTTATCCATAGGAAGCCGAGTCTGCCGCCTTGTGAACCGTAACGCACCGAACACAACATTCGGGAAGATTGACTGCAGTACGTAAAGTCCTTGGTTCTCATATGATTGCCAAGGTGTATATAGCAGTTTTACGGGTTTCTTGGTAAACCTTTTTGCTTAGAATCTCCAGAGCAGTCACTTTTTATCCTTTTCAGACTCTCTAAAAGAAAAGGTGTAAGTGAGCGTCTTGTCACTTCGTGCTCATTAAATATTCGAAGGAGATAGAGTCATCTTTTCGTCCTTTTCTCGACTCTCGAAACATGAAAAGGTCAAGTTCAGTTCCTGTGTCTTAAAAATTTATTTGGCCATGATAACTTTACCTGGTTAGATCTTGTGTGCGTTTAGTTTTGAGTAGGTCTTTATCGTTAGCTTGCTTAGGGTCTTTGTTTGGTCATCCTGGCGGATCCATCAACTCAGTCTTCGATCCCAAGTGACGAAGGGTCTCCATCTTCTGTTGCCCCTGAAACTTCGGTCTGTGATGCTCTTCCCATTGTTCCGAGCATCCAACCGTTGAATTCTCGAGCTCCAGAGGACGATTTCTACGAAGTCTTTTACAACCCTATTTTGGAGCCCTCTGACGAGGATTTTCCTGCCACTCCTGTCGGTGCTCCATCTCCGATGGCTTCTTCCTATATGGGTGACACCTCTCCTATGTCGAGTGGCCCGTCCGTCATGTCGAGTATAGATACTCCCATCCCAGCAACGTCCCCATCATCTCTACGCCCTACACTGTTACGTCTTTAGGTGTCACGGTGCCGGTGCACTACAGATCTTTAAGGGATGCTATGAAATCGGTAGCTTCCTCCTCTGTTTGGGATCAAAACATCGTCCCTACCACATGACCGTTTGTTTCCCAAGTCCGCCATACTGCTGTTATAGCAGTCCCCTCCAACTCGACCATTTGTGTCGCGGCGTCAACTCCAGTTGTCAGTACCGTCATAGCATCATCTGCTGTCACTTCTGCCGCAGGCCCACCTTGAGGCCCAACGCAGAGTGGTCCGTCATCACCTGGTTCTAGAGTTTTGCACCCTGCAAGTGGTGCTCTTCCTGCTTCCGATTACATGACGGCAGAGGAGGCATATTTTCAATACTTGCGTAATTTCCAGAACCCTGATGAGCAAGGCCCGTATTATGATACTGAGAATCATTACTTGTTTACCTCCTTGCCTCAAATCCCTTATGATGAGATTTCTGTTCCATTGAACGTGGCTTGGGGTACCACCGGCTATGATGGCGGCCAGTACCATCAGGGACAAGGATAGCAAGGACCACCCTACCAGGGTCAACAGCCTTACGTGCAGCCTAATCATGGGCAGCAGTATGCTGGTCAAAATTACCCAGGTCAACAGGGAGGCCCACAAGGACAACCCAATCAGGGCCAACCTTTGGTCTCCAGTGGTCTGACTTTTACATATTCTGGGCAACCTTCTGGAAACCCAGGACAACCCAACGCCCA
The DNA here is from genome assembly GCA_000404065.3 of Pinus taeda. NCBI lineage: Eukaryota > Viridiplantae > Streptophyta > Pinopsida > Pinales > Pinaceae > Pinus > Pinus taeda. The sequence continues at coordinate 9,875 of APFE030848422.1, read as the reverse complement.
ACAAGGTCAACCAAGTACCCAACAAGGCTACCCTTCGGGGCAACCTTATGGGAACCAGGGACAACCTTACGGGCAGCAAGGTCAACCCGTAAACCAGCAAGGTAACCCTTCTGGGCAAGGGGGCCAGCCTTACGTGCAGCAAGGCCGGCCTACCACTCAGCAACCATTTGGTCAACAAGGACAAACCTCCGTTGCGCAAGGACAGCCCCTCACTCAGCAAGCTCGACCTTCTGGGTGAACAGGGCCGTCTCAGATCTGACCAGGACAACCTTGTAGCCAGACGGCTCAGCATGCAGGCGGGTACCAATCCCGACCTCCTCTTTCAGGTGGGTATCAATCCCAGCATCCATATTCAGGTGGGTATCAATCCCAACCTCCATATTCACTTGGGTACCAATCCCAACCTCCTTACTCAGGTGGGTACCAATCCCAACCTCCATACTCTGGCGGGTATCAATCCCAGCCTCCATATTCTAGCGGGTATCAATCCCAGACTCCATTTTCTGGTGGGTACCAATCCCAGCCTCCCTATTCAGGTGGGTATTAGGCCCAACCTCCTTATGCGGGTGGGTACCAATCCCAACCCCAGCATTCAGGTGGGTACCAATCCCAACCTGGTTATCAAATGCTGCCTGGTTCTCAGGCTCAGTACGGATACCAGCAACCCTAGGGGCAGAATCAATACACCCCGTACCAAAATTACCAACAGCCACAGGGTAATCCCTATCAAAATTATCAACAACCTGTTGGCTAGTATGGTAACCAATGGGGTGTTGCGGGGTAGAATCAACAACCCAGTTCCGGGAATAACCCCTACGGTCAAAATCCTGCTGGACAAGGCCCATTCGGGCCTGGCCCATCAGGACAAGGGCAATGGGGGCAACCAGGAACTGTGTGAAATTCTGGTTCTACCCCGTATCCGGGTCAAATGTCTTTTAATCCTCAGCTACCATTCTTAGCGACGTTGGAACTCCTCGATGTGTCAAAGTTGACGAATGATCCCATTCTGCACAACCCGCAGTGGCCGCCAGTTCCAACCAAAATTCCAAGTGACTATCCCAAATTCGATGGGAAGGCCAGAGAAGATCCTCAGGCTCATGTAATGATGTATCAGTTATGGTATTCGTCAAATTCATGGCTCGACGATTCGATCCGGCTTCGCCTCTTTTAGAGGACCCTCACTGGATCAGCAGCTAAATGGTACATTGAGTTAACTCGAGCGTCATTCCAAGATTTTAATTCATTGGCTATGGCATTTTTGACTCATTTTCAGTTACCCATCCGGTATGAGACGGGGACTCACCTCCTTACGTCTCTTAAGTAGGATACTACTACACACATCTCCGATCATATTCATGAATGGAGAAGGCGTCGCAGGTTGATCAAGTTCTAGATACCTGATCAACTCCTCACCGACTGGTTTACAACTTCCTTTGTCCCCAAGATTGCGCGGGACATCGCCATGGGAGCCTGTGTAACTAAAGAGCAAGCGATCGCGCGATCAGTACCTAGACTTAGTTTATTCTCAGTCTGGTAGTTTGTATGAGTACTTGCTAGACGCCCCTAGGGTTGGTATATCCAAGGCTCTGCCCAAGCCATCTATGGATGGAGTCATTGGCTCTGTAAACTAGGCCTCTAAAAAATCATCGAACTCTGGGAAGCAAAAGTCCATTACATCTAACAAAAACACTTCCCAGGGTGTGTTAAATTCTGGTAACACTTCGGAGGTCAATGTCGTCCAGTCCACCACGGCAGGCAAGGCCTCGAAAGGCAAGAAAAAGGAAAAGGGGAAAGGAAAGAATAAATCCGAGCAACCCAAGCAGGAATCATCTAAACCTCCTGCCAAGGAAGGAGCTAAACGCAAACCTAAGTATCCTTGCCTCATCTGTGAGGAAGATCACTACACTAAGGACTGCCCTAGGCGGTCCGAAGTTAGTCGTTTGTTGAAAGGTGCTCCTGGGGTCCCTGCGGTTCTGAAAGAACCCTTTCCCTCTCAGCAAACCCAGATGGTAGCTGATCCTTCTTCATCTTCTCCCTTCGGTTCCCAGGTCTTCATGGCTGGAACTATTCCTATTCATGTATCAACTCGAGCTAAGGAATATCCGTCGTCCGCCGGGAAGGAGCCAGAGGTTCCCTCAAGTGCTCCTCCGTCCAGCTCTGGTCCTCTCCATATCGAGAGACCGAGTGTTGAGACGACAATCCGACCCCCTCCCAAAGGGGTACTCAGGAGGTCTTCGTATAACCCGAATGCTCATGCTACCCATCACTATAGCATCATGGAGGACTTAGCGCTGGCTTCGTCTGCCATGTCCGCCCTAGAGGTCCTTCAGAGCTGCCCCCCCTAGAGGAAGTCCCTGCTATCGGCGATCGGTGGCATCAACCCAGCGGACTCGGATTTAATCACCTTTGACCTCGAGAGCCATGCCCCTCGACTGCCTCATCAGATAGCTTTCCTCATTCAAGTCGCCATCAATTCTAAAACGATCCATCGTACAGTCATTGATGAGGGCACATCAACCTGCATTATGTCTATTGCATGTTGGAAAGCCATCGGGTCTCCGAAGTTGAGTCAGTCCCCAACGACCTTGGAAGCATTCGACGGGAGAGAATCTCGACCTTATGGTATCCTTCAACGGCTACCGATTACCTTAGAAGGGAAGACTGTAGAAGTAGAAGTCAAGGTTGTGGACGTGAATCTCACTTATAACCTCCTTCTGGGCCAGAGCTGGACGTATGCTATGCGTGCTGTGGCTTCGTCCCTCTTCCGTGTCATTCATTTCCCCCGTCAAGGGAAAATTGTCACGGTCGATCAACTCTCTTTTTTCGCTTCCTCTTCTAAGGGAAACGTACCCTTCGTTGAGCATACCTCAGTTCCGTATGAAAATGTGGGAGCAGGGCTTTTCAAAGAACCCGCCCTTATGGGTGTTTTTTCCCTCCCACCTCCCAACCTTACCTCGATCTCCATGATCTCGATTCGTTCTGACCCTTGGATTCTTCCTTCCATCGACCAGATAGAACCTTGGGGCGAGGAAATGCCGTTGAGTCCAGATGAGCTCAACTACGTTGAAATTGTCGCTGCATCGGCCTCTCATGATGAATCCACCATCACGAGTGGGGCTCTCGACTTAGATGATTTTCCCCCCTGGTTAGGAGAATACACCTCGTCAGATCCATTGAAGGAAATATTTCCTTCGGATGAGGCTATTATAGAGACAATGTCTTTGGACGAATGTCCGTGGTTTCCTCTTCACCACAGTTCCTCCTTTCTCCCTACCTTTCGGGAAACACTGCATTGTCTTGAGCGGTTTGCTCCATGTCTCCCTTCTCAACCCCTTCAGACTCCCATTTAGATTTATCACACATCGTCCGAAGGAAATTTAGGAAACATCACGCAGACATAACCAATTGACATCTCTGTTAAGGCAGGGATCGTCGAGAATATTTACATAGGAGTGACCTGCACTCCTGAGGAGATTCAGGTTTATATCGCACTTTTCCATGAATTTCGTGATGTCTTTGCATGGTCCTATGAAGAAATGCCCGGTATTGATCCATCTATAGTAGTGCATGAGATACCAACGTATCCCGGGGCCAAGCCAGTTCGCCAGCGTTTGCGCCCCGTGCACCCCCTTAAGGCGGCAGCCATTAAAGCAGAGGTTGAAAAGCTGCTTAAAGCGGGATTTATCTATCCCATCCCACTGACAGAATGGGTCTCAAACATCGTCCCTGTCGACAAAAAACAGGGCACCATTCGTGTCTGCGTTGATTACCGTGACATCAACAAAGCTTGCCCAAAGGACAACTACCCCATGCCTTTTATTGATCAACTCATTGACGAGTGCGCGGGTAGCGAGATATATTCTTTTATGGATGGATTTTCTGGTTACAACCAGATCAATATTGCTCTGGCAGATCAACATAAGACGGCCTTCATCTGTCCCTGGGGCACCTTTTCTTATAAAAAGCTCCCATTCAGCCTCAAAAATGCCAGTGCTACTTTTCAGCGTGCGATGTCGTATGCTTTCCACGATATCAGACACATCGTACAACCTTATCTAGATGATCTCCCTGCTCATTCAGCTAAGCGCGTGGACCACCCATCGCACCTTCGTGAAATCTTTCTTCATTGTAGACACTATAATATTCGCTTAAATCCGCACAAATGTGTCTTCTGCGTCGAATCAGGTCGACTACTCGGGTTTATCGTCTCCCGAGAGGGCATCCGTTTGGATCCCCTTAAAGTCAAGGCAATCGTGAATCTCCCTCCCCCTGCAACTTTGCGGCAATTATAGAGTTTGCAAGGGAAAGCTAATTTTCTAAGACGGTTCATACCAAACTATGCCGAAGTGGCAAAGGGTTTTACCCGGTTACTGAAGCGTGACACCCCATTTCGATAGGATGCCATAGCCGAGGAGTTGTTTTCTCATCTCAAAACCCTCCTGGTTTCCGCCCCTTTGCTGCGGCCTCCAAATTACCATCGTGACTATACGCTCTATTTGGCTGCCACCGATACCACTATCGGCATGGTTTTGGTTCAGGACGACGATGATGGCATCGAGCATGTCATTTATTACCTTAGTCGCAACTTACTAGATACGGAGAATCGATATGCATATGTCGAGAAGTTGGCTCTTGCTGCGGTTTGCGCCGTCCAACGCTTCCGTCACTACATTCTGTTGCATACTACTACAGTGATTTCAAATTGTAACCCCATGACCTACATTCTTTCACGACAATTGCTGGGGGGCAAGTACTCAAAGTGGATCGTGATCCTCCAAGAGTTCGACTTGGAATTTACTGCAGCCAAGTCCGAGAAATCGCTCGTTTTCACTGAACTTTTATGCTCCTTGCCATCCGCCGCTACTTCCTCTCAGATAGAGGAGTCAATTCCAGATGAAACTCTTTTCCTGATCAACACCCTCGATCCATGGTACGGGGACATAATTGTCTATTTGCAGACGTCCTCCTTCTGCCCCGAGACATCGAAAGACGCTCGTCGACGGATTCGTCACCAAGCTCAGCCATATCGCATAGTTGGGGACACCCTGTACTGCCTTGGGGTTGATTTGGTTCTTCGTCGGTGTCTTACCTTCGAAGAAGCTGAAAGAGTTCTAAATGACTGCCACTCTGGTGCTTATGGCAGTCACATGTCTGGATATGCCACCGCACAAAAGATCCTTCGTGCTAGCTACTTCTGGCCTTCCATTTTCAAGGACTGCATTCTTGCCATCCGTTCATGTCACGAATGCCAGATATACCAATGGAAGATGCGTGCACCTGCTGCCCCGCTGCACCCCGTTGTGACCTTAGTCCCCTTTGCTAAATGGGGCGTCGATTATGTGACATGTAACCCTCGCTCGGCCGGGGGGCATGGTTACATCATCGTTGCTGTTGATTACTTTACAAAATGGGCCGAGGCGATGCCCACATTGTTCGAAGACGGTCATACGGCAACGCAGTTTCTTTTCAACCATGTTATCTCTCGGTTTGGAGTTCCACAAGCCATTGTTACTGATCACGGAAAACATTTCCGCAATCACATGATGGTTGAGTTGACAACCCAACTTGCACTTAGGCATGATAGTTCCTCCCCATACTATCCTCAGGCGAATGGTCAGGTTGAAGCCGTGAACAATGTCTTGGTCACGATGCTTCAGAAAACTGTTGGCATGCACATGTCCAATTGTCATTTGATGTTGTTCTCCACGTTGTGGGCCTACCAGACCTCCGTGAAGGATGCCACCGGTTTCACCCCTTTTCAGCTAGTATATGGACTGGAGGCAACCCTTCCCATTGAGTGTGAGATTCCTTCACTCAAATTAGCTGTCGAGTTACTTCCCGAGACCACTCCTATAGAAGAGCAGCTTCTTTACCAGGAACAACTAGACGAGACACGTCGTCTAGCCTCCCTCGCTATCAAAGCTCAAAAGAAGCGAGTGAAAACTCACTTTGATAACTTTGTTAATCCTCGCTCTTTCGTTGAAGGAGACTTGGTACTGCTCTACGATTAGGCTAATGATAAGCTAGGAGTAGGAAAACTCGAGCCAATGTGGCATGGGCCCTACATTGTAAAACGAGTTCTACAAAAAGGTGCCTATGAGCTGATCGATTATGAAGGTAATCCCCTGGACAGGCCCCGTAATGGGCTGTATCTTAAGAAATATTACGCCTGAGTCTAGGCACTCTCTCATTTATTTTTTACATGCATATGCTTTTTTACAGTGTGTTTAGTGTGTGTGCGTGTTCATTTGTTTTTGTCTTAGTGTGTCGGCATGATCGCCGCTTATTGTGTCTTTTGCCTCTTGAACAGATGTCTGGATCACCTTACGTTGGTTTCGCTGATGGTGCTTCCCGCAGTACTCGCAATCTGTCATCTGCGGCATGGGTGATCTACAATCCTCATGGTGAGTTAGTAGATATTCAAGGTGTGTGTCTAGGTTGTACAACAAACAATGTGGCTGAATATAGTGCTGTAATTGAATTATTAGCCGAGGCGATTAACCTCGGAATCCGCTCATTGGTTGTAAATTTAGATTCACAGCTCGTAGTCCACCAATTCAATGGACAATATTCCGTCAAAGATCATCGCATATTAAGGTTGTATTTACGTGTTAAGTTATTGGAAAGAGATTTTGATTATATTACTTATCATCACATTCCAAGAAGGCTTAATGTTGTAACTGATGCATTGGCTAATTATGTATTAGACAGACATTTGCGAAATATGTAAATCAACAGAACATGAGAAGCATAAGATACAATAAAACACCATGTATATATATATATCATGTGGCGCACTAAGGCGCTCAAAAAATAAAGTGTACATGTCTGAAATAAAGCCGACGTCCTCAGTACATCTGAGACGTGTGTCTCTCAAAACAACAATGGAAAATAAAACCTAGGTGTCTACTGCGATGGGTTATGCTCTCTGTAGCATGCCACCGCTTGTGCCACCCGCCTTAAAAGGCGGTGCATCCTGGGTTCTACACCCACTGTATGGATCTGTGCAGCTAGGGGGACCTCCTCGATCCCCTGGTAATATGGGACTCCTGCCAGCAAGCCCTCAAGGTTGTGTACCATAGTCTCTGTCTGGTCGCCTCCTGCAGGAGCCAAGGCCAAGATGGCAGTGCCTTGCCCCTCTCTCCGTGCCTCTGGGGCCAGGCCAAGGGGTCTCACAGGTTCCACATCTGCATAGCATAGTATTTATTAGGACATGTACATGAAAAAATTCAAAAACATCATAAAGATAAAAAATCAAAAAGAGATCAAGTTTTTACCTCCATCGTCCCACTGCTCTCCCGCAGGAAATGGCATGTCAGGATCACCACGGAAGTCGATACTGGCGTATGGCTAGTCCTCGATGAAGATAACCTGGCAATCTAGCCACTCTCGGAAGAAGATGCCCCATGACACTGAGCGACCGCCACCTCCACGTGGCATGACCCGGGACCATTTGGTGGCCCTCGTCTCCCATGGACTATTAGGCGGATCTACCACCATGGTCTGCAGCCGAAGAGCCAGCACCCGCTCAAACATAAGCGGAAGCAAGAGCGATCCGTAGCCAAACTGCTTCGACTCTCCACGTCGGCAGTTACTCAATTCTCTTCATGTTGTTGGTCATAGCTTCTGCCCAGTTGAAAATCGTGGGCTGTAAGCACTCGAGAGCTAGTAACAGGTTGGCCTTTGAGGCCTCATGGTTGGCCAGACTGCCTACTGCCCATGTCACTAGGAAGAGTATAGTATGAAGGACTATATCGCCATTGGGTCCAACACCCACTGATGGTATGCTTGCTTTCCCGCTCTGTGTCTTGACCGCCTGTGGGCACACCTGGGCCATGAGTTGGTCGAGCATCTCGCCGCTAGGTCACTGCCCCTCCAGGACGGGCATCGCATCCCGGCAAGACAATCCAGTCAAAAAGTAGATGTCCGTGGAATCAAACTCAATATCGCGGCCACAGATCGTGAATTTCCCATCCACTGGGTTCCAGGCTCTGATCAAAAGCTCTAGGAGATCTGGCTGAGCCCTCAAGCGTGGAGTGAGAAAGAATTTGAGCAAACCGTATGCCCACATTGCATTTCGGCATCTGGCATCGGCAAAAGTGGCCACATCTTCATTATCATGGGCTCTCTCTTGCCATACAAAGGCCATTATGTCCTGCAAATCACCCAAAAAGCATTAGGTTGCCATCATTTAAAGATTGTCCATTTAAATTTTAAAAAATCAATCTTCGCGGTGCCAGCGCGACTGTTTCTAAAACAGCTGCGCTGGAAATGGTGGCCCTGTGTATTTTTCTCTGGGTCAGCATGGAAGGACACGGGTTTTCTGCGCTGACCCGGAAAGTGGTGTGTGCTGGTAAAATCGGTCAGCGCGGACCCGATGGGCGAATCCACGCTGACCGAGAGCGCACCTACGCTCAAAAAATTTGGCCAAATGGCCAAATCCTATGGTGAAAATGCTTGAAAATAGACTTAAAATGGAGCGCAGGACAAGAGGGACCTACCTGGAGTCAGCTGTCGGAAGAACGGCGTCCGGATGATGAAGAATTCGCTCCGTCAACTTTGTAGTTCTACAACGTCCCCAAAAGCTCAAATGGTAAAATGGTAAAAATGATTTTTTCACCCCCCTATTTATGGTGAAAATTTCTAAATTAACCTTATAAAAGTGGGTTTTGTCACCTTTTATCATGAATTTAATCCTGATGTCAGTATATTATGCCTTGATGCATGTTTTACTATGTTTTTCGACATATCGAACGGGTTTACACGGGTGTTTCTCTTGTGCAGGTCCTCGGAATCGGCGAAGTCACGGTGGATTTATATACACTTGAACCCAAAAATGTCATCTTTAAGCTCTTTTCCGACATAAAACGAGAAAAGATAGCCGAGCCTCCTTTCAGCTCGTCAAAAGGAACGAAAGGCGGTCACTTTTAAAGCTCTTTTTCGACCGTTTAAACCAACAAAGATTGTCGGGTGTTTGTCATTTCGCACTCGTTATTGGTTCTAAAACAACGTGCTTCTGACCCCTTTTTTACTTTTTCGGGTCAAAGTCACTATTTATGAAAAGTACTCCTCGGTTGTAATAATCGGACGGTTCTTTCGAGCATCGTTTTATACTTTTTCGGGCTCGAGAGACACAATTTTACGAAAAAGCACCCCCCTGGAGTTTTCTTTTTCGCTGTCTTTTCAAACTCTCTAAACATGAAAAGACGCCGAGTTCTTCCTTTGTCAGACTCGTTAAAAGATAATGACATCGGACTCCGTCGAAATGACGCCCCTCAAGCATATGTTATCCCCGTCAAGCTTGTCATCCAAAAATAACCGGGGTACTCGCCAGAAATGGTGGGGGAAATAAGGAATCATAATCGTTGTCATCGGCAGTATGTCGCTCTTGAACATGGCACTGTTTACATTCATCTCTGGGTGGGGACATCTCATCTCGCTTCACTTTTGCCTCCATGGGTTTGGGTTATCCTATTTGGTCGTTCATCTGCTCATCGCCCTCTATTTACGACATCTGATCATTTGATCCCAAATACTGCCAAATCCATCATTGTGCCACCAATATGTTCAAGAGAAGTTGGCCTCTGCAAGTATAACCTCCCTCTAATATTTCACACAAAACATATTGTCTCTTTCCGTCTCATGTCGATGATGTGGGAAACATTATGGCCCACCTTCGATAAGATCATTTCCTGTTGACTTCAGCTCATTATCCAGGAAAGTGACTTAGAGACTCCCTTACGGTACCTTGGAGCCTGCATGCCTCAATGGCAGGTTCTTCGTGATCGACGCGAGGTTTTCATCATTGGCCTCCGATCGGATGACTCTACGGGTGTTCGACACCGGCTCATTTATTCGCACGCCGTGGATTGTAC
>APFE030848420.1:6357-18150 GCA_000404065.3 Pinus taeda | reverse complement strand
AATTCGCCCCATTAAAATATAAAAAGCCTTAAATTTCGCCTTTGGGCGATTATTCGCCCCTAAAATTACCCCTGAACACACCTTACCTATGAGTTTTCACAACTCACTTCTTGGTTTTATATTCCTTTCTATATTGAAATTTATTAATTAAGGTTCCTAGAGATCACATGTGTTCCCCCTTATAGTTGACGTGAAATCGGTTATGGGGTCCGTACCCCTCGTGTTTTCGTGTCTGTCAGTTGCCTTAGCACATTATGTTAGTATGGTTATATTGACATAACAATTTTGTAATCATATGTTCATTATAATCAACTATTTTACAAGACTAAATTTTTGTCTATAAAAGTCATATTAAAACTCCTTAAGTACTTTTCTAGGGTAACATTAACGGATGGCATGTTGCCCTTCCCATGCCAACATGCATAGGTAACATTTCTACCAATTGGCTACCAGAATTTTTATCATACTTTTCAAATTTTCTTATGCCACGCTTCCTTAGTTACTTACTGGACCATCTGCCTATTTCTAATCATATTGTTTTTACTTATATCCACTATCAATCTTGCCATTCACATAAGTAAATAGACTCCTCAAAGTATTCAATTTACACATTCGTTATTGTGTGTATTTTATCAAGCATAATTCCTTGTTCTTTTCCATCTTATGCTACCTTCCAAAACTTTAAAAAGAAAGCATCAAACCAGTGATGACCAGGTTAAGAGATTTCTCTTATAGATTATAGTTGTATCATATGGCCTTAACTTATGTCTATAATTTCCTACAGTCCTACTAAATTTCCCAAGGGATATCACTTGCATATATTCATGTTCATCTCCTTGCACCAATAGTCATTTGAATTAATCAAAGTGCTCTTGTCATATTTATTTTGATCAAACTTAATCTTTCAAATTGTGAGGAAGTTATAAAATAAACGAATTAGTGAATCATTCCAGGAGTCGATATTACAAGTTTGTAACTCACACTATCTTTAGTTCCCCCTATGGCCATCAGATAAAATAGAATGAAAAGTTTTCAGTGTTCCTTTTCTACATGTTAGGGGTCATTGTAGATTCTAGTCTTTCTCTCTATATACTTACTAAATTTGGTGTAAAGTTAATATATTTCTTTTTTTTTAGTATAAGAATCACTATTCTAATGTGATTCTATGTTTATTTAGTATGTAACTCAGATACTATTAACATATCACTTTCAACTAAAAATATAATGTTTCACTCACTTCACTATTCCAAGACTAAACTTCTTTCCATCACAAGTTACTATGATAGCATACCACAACTTAACTTCCTTTAGTTGATTTTTAAACAAGAAACAATTCTCAAATATTTGACTTTGGAAAACCTCCACACTAACAGTTTGCTCCAGTTATTCTACTGTTGCATCAAATTTTTAGTGACAACCTGGATGAAAAGACTTTCAGGGAGTCAGGTTCATTATTTACAACTTTTCCAACAGTCCTGAAATTCAAGGTTACTCGTACCAGCTACATATTACTGGATTGGACTTGTTTATATCTGAGTTATACAGTTCACGTATAGTTTTTTTTATAAGTATAATCTTTTATTGAGTTAAATATTTGACCATATAGCAACAATACATGTTCCTAACTTCGAAGTGTGAGGGGAATTGAAAGCGTGTGAGTTGAGCCAAGTGTGGGAAAGAAGCATCGAACCATGTGTTGAATACTATTTTTTATACTCTCGGGAATCAAAATAATTTTTTATATGTGTTAGAGGGGAATTTGCATTATGGGAATAGAGCATTGTGTGATTCAAAGTGTTGAGAATTCATTTATCATGTTAATGAAGGTCGTGAGGGTTGAATGGTAGTCTCAGAGCATTTGTTAGTATTGTGTCTATGAAGCAAAAGAGAGGTTTGTTGAGTGATTGGTTGAGAGAAAATCCAGAAGGAATATTTGTTAGGTTTGATAACCATTGTAGTTTACTACGAGAACAGAAAAATCTTGTGGTCAAGATAAAATTTCCAAGTTAACTATCTAGTTTATTGGTTGTTGGTAATTCATTATTCACTTTAACAAACCCATATATTGAAGTGTTATGATTTTAGTTGAAACGAAACTAGAGCATTTCGGGTCGTTTAATCATTTTATTGCTACCATAGTTAACTTCCTATTATGTGTATGAAATTCTTGTTACTACCATAATTCACTTCATACTACATGTATAAATGTCTTGCTACCAAAACAAGGCATGTTCAGACTGATTGGATTAGATAGTCTACGTGAAGGATTGTGGGGGCATTTGGGGAAGGAAAGATCATTTTGATTGAGTTTTGAGTTGTGCATTGATCAGTTTGGATTCAAGAAAACAAGATCATAATTTGGTGTGCATCTATATTGGGAAGAGTTAATGATGATGGCATCGATGGTCTACCAAAATTAGGAGTCGTTATCACAAAAGATTTACACTTCTCCCTAGTATAGGAATATAAAAAGAGCTTATCAATTTAATAATATTGTTCTCACTTCTGGTTGCTTTAAGAAATTATGCATCCCCCTCATACTAAGATGTAAGTACGTATCGATAAGAAAAAAATTACTTTCAGTTTACCTCTCTAAAGTTCATATAAAATTATTGAATTATTTTATTTACGTTAGAAAATTAGAAAATTTTGTTTATTGATTTTTTCAATAAAAAGTATACACTGAGATAATATAGTTTTTTTATTTTGAATGATTCCCTTAATTTCAAATAGACATTGAATACAATAAAATCAATATAAAATATTACATCCTTAAAAAAATTATGGATGCTAACTTGTTATCACAAAAAAAATGATCACCTGGCCATTTCTAACTAGGTGGATCGAAATACACCATGTATGATTACTTTTACCATAGTAAAATCACTTTCACCATGGGAAATAATTTAGTAGACCATTTTTATTAAATTATTTTATGACTAAAATTAACAAAATACCCATGAAAATAATTGAATAAATCATTATTTATTTAATTTTCTCTAGGAATAATTATTAAATCATTGTTTGATTATTATATCTTGTCACATTTGACTAAATCCCATAGAAATAATTAAATAAATCACTATTTATTTATTATTCCTTATTTCCATTATTAGAATAATTGTCAAATCACTATTTAATAGTTATTTCAACTTCACACCATTCTTAATCCTCACGAAATAATTAATAAATCATTTTATTTGTTAATTATTTCTAAATAAAGATATTTGACCATTTTAAATACATTTTCCTTCTCCACAAAATATAATAAAGTATTCCTAACGATTAGATTTTGATCTAGTAAATATTATTTTACTATTCTCCTTTTTTAGATTAACTCAATACTTTATTATAAATAAGAGGGTTTTCCATTCATTCTTCACCATGATCATTATCATCGTCACCATTATCATCTCTTTTCATTTGAGCTCCCATTTAAGTTCTCCACATTGTTATGGGTGTTTCACACATTGGAAGAGAGAATTGATTACTGCAGAATCAAGGAGATCAAAGGACCCATCCCATGGAGGGGGATTTGTAGACCTTTTTGTAGATCTCCTTCAAGGTGTCATCAATAAATGATTTATTCATTTTAAAATCTTTCCATTTGGATTACTGCATTGGAATATATATTGATGTTTGTTGTTTTGGATCATATATGTTATTTTGTTGCAGGTTTTTCTAGTTTTATTGTAGATCTAAGCATAAGCAACCACAAATGCTTGTTAGGGTCATGTGTCACCTAGTGACTTGAGTGAAGTGTTTTTGGTACACCTTCCAAGAAATTTCACACCAACAAATGGCGAATCCACTAGGTCTTTAAGCTACATTTTTCATCAACAAATGGCGACTCCACTGTTGTAATAACAACATTCTTGGGTGACTGAAGTTTCAATAAATTTCAGGGTTTTCTACGGCTATTTTTAGCCTATCAATTTCTATTTATAGTATTATTTCTTCTTTTGTCAAATTTCAGATTCTAGTGGTTTTATGGGTCTTTCCATAGGTCACAGGTACCAGTCGATCAGGTGAAGGAAAAATTTGTGCGAGATCTACTAACCAAGAGTCCCAGGAGAAAAAACATACTTTTCAGCCCCATATTTGCATTCTGGAGCACACATTTTGGCCCAAAAACTGTGTTTTCAACTATTCCATGTCAGTACTTGCATTTTGAAATTTTCCCAGAAAATTTTCAAATTTACCGAGAGTGTTGTGTGTAGACTACGAAGGGTACTTTACCTCTATTTTCAATCTCCCCTAGGCCTATATTCTCTTAGTTTTCTTTTTGAGGAAGGAAAAAGTGCCCTATGGTATGGTTTAGAGTACACCTCCACTTAGTTAGGAAGAGATCGGTTGAGTGAGGATTTTAGGGTTTCAACATTTTCAGCCACTGATTTTCAAAGTTTGATCCATTACTTTTCAGCACTTTTGAATAGGTTTCTTTTACCTTTTCTCCCTTTAGATTTTGGGTTTTTCCTTTCCCCCATAGGATCCCCTTGACCATCCTAAGTTTTGGAGTTGCATAACTATCCTTTGCAACATTTTTCACCTTTGATTTTTGTTTTTTATCTGCACCATTTATAACAGAATAGTGCCTCTAGATATTTGTCCCTTTGACATTAAGTATTTTAGGAATATTATGTGTCTTTGAGTAGCTTGTTTGCCTTCTCTTGCTTAGCTGCTTGATAGTATTTTTGGGTGAGGTTTTGTGTGCTTTATTGGCTAGTTATATTTATGTCGTTTTTAGCATGATTTACAGTATTTCAGCACTTTATTTTCAGCAGCACATGGCATCATAAAACATGTTCAACTAACTCATCCGCTTGACACATTATTTTCACAAACTCACACCCTAAAAGAACATGAGCTTGGTTAACATTGCGAAGCCAAGACTTAAAACACTACACCTTAATAACTCAAAATACATAAATTAAGCCCACTTGGGTATGAGGGCCAAGTAATATTTGTAGTTTAATTGTAGGATCGGTGGGATAGGCTTCCAATAACACTCATCGATCACTTTCATTGAGACATAGAAGTTGACATGTTAGGGAGCTTAAAATCTTTCACCATCCCACGGCACAAAGCCAGAGCACATTAGAAACCTGATTCAGATGGGATTAGGCTAGGTCACTATTGGGCATGGAATCCCCCCACAGCATGTTTTGGGGCTGAAATCCCAAGTTTTAAGTAATATTGTTGTAAAAACTCTGCGAATTACGAGCGTGGAGCGTGAATTGTATGTTAGAGTCATAGCGTTGTCCACCCTAAGTTTTGAATGTAGTGTCGACCTACCCATGGTTCGTGGATCATGGGATTGTATAAATAGAGTGAGGCTCTAAGTTGTAAAGGAGTTAACCAATGGATGGAGTCTGAAAGATAGCGAAACATAGAGGAAGAGTCTAAGTGTCTTGGGTCGTAGTAGTAGGAAAAGGCTCTGCAGATGAGTGCGCAAAGGCCTAGTAGAGTCCGCAGCTGAGTGCGCAAATCCTTGCAGCTGAGTGCACAGGGTAGGGTTGAGTTTGTAAATGAAGGAAGAAAATAATAAAGAGAAGTTTCACCTAATTCCTGTGTATATGTTCTGAGTTATTACATATTTGATATTACTTGCAATTATATTTTTATTTACCGTGCACACTTATATGAATTATGAATAGTGTTGAGAATAACTAAAAGTGTATAAATAAGTTTAGTTAATCACCTAATATTGGCTGCGAGGAAGGACTTGGGTAATAACATTGTTCGAGCCCCGAGTAGGGTTACACGAAGGCAGCATCTCAGGCTGCAAGGTAAAGGTAAGTGCGCGTAGCGATGTGTGTGCAGGGTTGAACTATGACCACTTGATACCATCATACATCTCTAAGGTGCGGAAACCAGGTTCTAGCACTCTCCCATACTACTTTGGGTGAGACCTCAGTCCGCGCTCCACGGACTGTCGCTGAAAGGGGCAGTAGTACCGAGATTTATTTGGCTAAATCACTGTTGAACCTGGGTCAGGCCCCAACAAGCCAACAAATGGTTCTGTTGTCGGGCCTGGGATCTGCATAAGGGATGTTCGATGTCGTGCCACTGGAATCCAACAAAGAAATAAATTGAAGGGTGGTTGAACAAGAAGATTCACGAGTTCGCAGTGCAGGAAATAGGAATCCGCGAGTATCAAAGGAACAGTGATTAGAGCGCTACTTATATACAGAAATCCATGAAATTTTCTTTGCGTCCTTCCCCTCTGAGCTATAAAAGTGGATCTCGAAGCTAGCAAGCAGTTAGGGAAGGTGTAGGCTCAACAAACCGATTGTGTGGACTCTGGAATTGGTGCACAGACTAGAAGCGTCAGAAGATAAGATTCACGCGTTGTGGACCATTCGCTCGATCGAATTATAGGGGGATTTATCACTGAGTTCACAGTAGATACGACCATTAGCTACAGCGAGGTGGAAGGTTGCTTCCTCAAGGGACCGCGAGGTAAGTACATTAAGTCTTTGAATACCTAGTTTAAAATGATATTGTGTGAAAAGTGGGTTATGCGAATAAATTAATGTTTGGGACTATGCAAAGTGGGAAGATATACAAAAACGGAAGTAGCGAAGAATTAGAAACTAATCCCTTGATTTCACCCTTGGGGGAGAGCGAGGAGGAGCTCGTGAAAGTTTCTCCGAGAAGCGCAGTCAGTCTGATAAGGCAGCGAATTCTGCACATACCACCCCCACCTACACCACCACCAGTTTCACCATTGTCACCCCCATCTCCACCCACACCACCTTTTCCACCACCACAGTTCAGTATGGTGAGCGCGATCAAACTATCGGTATTCAAAGGAGTAGGGAACGAAGATCCGAACCAATTGTGGTTCCCAGTAAAGGTTGTATGGGAAGCACAAGGAGTCATGGATGACAATACAAAGAAGGCTACACTAGTAATCATGTTGCATGATCACGCACTATTGTGGTACATTAAGCATTCTAATGACCATCCAAACACAAGGATCGCAAATATCCAGACCGTGCTGAATAGGGAATTTAGCAGGCCAAAATCAGAGACATGATCAATTATCAGGTTTAAGGATATCGCGATGCTTCCATGCAAGACCCCATGGGATCTGGACCAGAGACTGAAGAGTATGATTTGTGAAGCCAACATGACCTTGACAGATGGGTAGCACCTCACATGGTTTATAGCATCACTAACACCGCATTTAAGGACGGAACTCTCACAACAAAAGCTATCCACCTAGGCCAAAGCTTTGGAGATTGCAATGAGATTGCACGAGACCCCTATACAAGATCCTAGTTTGAGAGTCCAACAAATCCACACGCAACTGCAAAATTTGTGTCTGGAAATGCAAAGTTTGGAATAATACAGGACAATTCGGCTAGAGGCACACGAGAAAGTATGGTGCATAAAACGCAAAGGCCAGGGGCATGACAAGGACCACTATCCAGTTTTCGCGAATTACTTGGCAGGAGGAGGGCCAATGCCATTAAGACCAGAGGCACAAGAAGGACCGAGCACGGTGCCTACACTATGGTTCACGATTTGTCAAATAGGAGGAAAACACACTAGAGATAATTGTCACCTATTGCAAAAGTATACACAGATGTCCCAGCAATTGTTCTATAATTTCTACAAGTCAGTAGGCCATGATGAGTGCACCTACAGAAGTTACGAGTTGATGATGGATCAGACCCCTGCCTATAGAGTGTAGACCGAAATACGAGCCCTCGATCTGAATGTAGGGATGGCACATACTGGATTTTAGAGGCATGGACGAGGTCGAGGTGGAATGGGACCAGGAAGGGGTCGTGGACAATTAATTTGTTACAATTGCAAAGGGCCAGGCCACTATGCCCATGATTTTATGAATCCGACGAGAGAATCACATTTATATTGTTCCCAATTTAATCATGAGATGGAGGACTACCCTACATTGATAGCAAGGTTGCGCAATAAAGGAGTACTCTAGCCTCCCCCAACTCAAAACCTACAAATGATGAGGTCTGAGCTGCGCGAAGAGGACCCGAATGTAAACATAGTGCTTCGAAGTGGTATCACAACTGGAAATGACAAAGGTAAGCAGCCAGAAGAAAGTGTGTGGGTTCGCAAGGCTCCTACAAAAGAACCTAAATTTTATTTGGTGTACGCAAAGGAGACATTCTTGGAAGCTAAGCAGAGCTTCGCAAACGCCTCCACTTCAGGTAGTAAGGATCAACTTGAATCAGGGATGGATCCTTTAATGCTCACTACCTTTCTGGAGACATACATGAAATTGGTGTGCGGTAGCAAGGCTGTAAAAGGACTACAGGAACTTATCACCAAGTGCACGGGGTCAAGAGAACTACGTGTAGTCCGAAAACTTGGAAAGCATGCATTGTGAACAAGAAGGAAATGTGATTGACTGTGCAAATTGGAGAGTACGAAATGGATCAAGTAATTCTAGATCTCGGATCAGACACGAATGTACTGCCAAAACAAACATGGGAACGCATGGGCAGACCCTAGGAATAGGTTGGGCCACTGATATGAATGAAGTAATAAATCTAAAGAAGCGCAAAAAGATTTTTGAGAAAAAGTCACTACGCGTAGTGGTACCTTTAGACCCTACGAAAGGAGTGTGCAACGATGATAATGATGACGATCTTAACTGTATCTACAAGATAACTACTCGAGAGTAGGATTGGGTGAATCCAACAGCCGATGGTATGATTTCATGGGAGCGCGAAAGCTCCCGCACTTCGGTTTCGGATGAAGAAATAGAACGATGGCAAAATCGGTTGCACGAAGTAACCACGCTCAATTGCAACATGATGGTGAGATCACTGTGCTGAATCAAAACAGAGATAAGGGATCTACCTAGGTACGATGGGTTGACAGTGGTGGATGAATTTCTAAACAAATTTGAGAGCAAAGTGACAGAACAACAGCGTTTTGACGCTCTGAAATAGGCACTGCATGCTACGCCTGCAAGGTGGTGGTGTACCCACCAATAGAGTTTTGGGGATTGGTGTGAATGCATAAGGGGGATGCTTATACGATTTGGAAAACCTTAGCTATGGATGAGAGATGATTATTAGGGGTGAAACCACTTATGTGCCCACCTTTCCAGATGGATACAAACATATGGTACACAACTCGCACAAATGCACCCCGCTATCATGATCGAAAATAGGAACAATAAGCAGAAGTAGGAAAGATGAAGTGCACCAAAGATTATTTGTGGGGAAGCCTTTGACAAGGTGTGTGAAGTGCTGAACAGGGTCAACCATGTGAGACACACTGACTAGGACCTACGCATAGCAGCAGTTCGATGGGCCTATAGGACCATGTGCAAAACCCTAACCACAGAAGCAATCCCAAAGTTGTGGTATGAAGCAGGGACGATAATCTCTGAGGGGCATGCAAAGATGAATCCGCATGTAATAGCACCCATAGATTTGACAGTGCATGACGCCCGGAACGAAGAAATTACACAGCCGTGAGAAACAAAACATGCAAGACTTCAAGAAGAAATTCAACGGGGAGACTATAGACTTCGCGATCTTGAAAAAGATTGGGTATGGCTAAGGGAGAAAAGTGCTTTAATGGATGTCGAGGTCAAGAGGCTAGAAAATGAGATAAAGGAAGCATTTATTGTCAATAAACCAAGGATGGCAAGGCAAGGTGTGTATGATCATACTGACGAATTGGAGGACTATCGCCAAGGATTGGTTAGTCTGCTGCCATGGCTGGGACCGCATATCGCCAAACGCAATAACCAGTGTAGCACATTGCAAATAGTAGAGTGCGTGGTGTCGATCACCATAATGGCATATGAGGATTCTCCCCAAAACATGAAAGGATGGGATGGAGCCCCACACAGGTGGTGCGACCACCTGACTAGCCGTAGGAAGGACAGTCTTAGTGCTCCAGGTAGTTGAAAGGGAGCACGGGACTATAAATTATTTTGCCTAGGAGCTGCGCACTCTGAGAGGTACGCACAGGAGTAGAATGTTAGAGGGTTCGTGATCGCACATGGAGCGTTGTACTGCCGCGCGGGTTGGCTGGGAAGTGACCATTGGTGTCACTGTTCATGACGAGATGTCTGATTTGAGGCCAAATGGAGCGGGCGGTGGGAATTTAAGACGATAGTTATGGGCAATATTTGGGAAAATCTGCCGCCAAGGAAGCATTGATGGCCCAGAATTCAGGGGAACGGTCGAATTTGAATTCAAAAGGCACTATAAAACTCAAAGGGCTGGCTAGCGAACAACACTTAGTCATTTGAGAATTGAGCCCTTGATCAGAGCATAAAGTGTTGAGAGCCGAGCGATAATTAAGCCCCTAAGTACATGAGAGACAAAATACTATGTAGAGATGATGATGGCCACTAAGGATGGGTTGGGAATTGAAGAAGAAACCGCCGGCGAGGCCGCACATACCCCCATGGTACAGGATGTTCCCGAAGGTGCTGTGGTTGTGACAGAAATCCCGAGATCACTGCGGAGGCTGAGGCCGAAAAAGGATAAGCAGGAAATGGGACCAGTACACATGTCCTCAAGGAATCTGCGACACAGCAAGTTATCAATGGAAGAAAAAGGGAAAGCAGTCATGATTGAAATAGATGAGGAGGAATAATATTTGCAGGCCCTGATTGCCACCACAGAAGAAGAAGAAGACGTAGAGGAGGACATCCAACCGTTACACTATGTAGCGAAACTGCCAGCATATGTCCCTCCACGGAAAGGGAAAACCAAAGTACCAAAGGATCTAGATGCAACAAAGAGTTCACTCCAAACCCCGCTCCTCCCCAATGGCATTGTATTTGAGGGCTCACATCTAGGCCATGTGTCCACCATGAAATTTGAAGACTGGGACCTCATGGACAGTGAGAAGTTCTCGCACCTAGAGATGGTGAATCTGATGAAGCAGAATACGGAGGGGGCAGTGCTAACATTGGAGCCGCGAAAATGGTTGCGCGATGTGGAAAAGTTCGGGTTACTGCATTTGTTATGGATAGCACATCTCCACTGTGCGCCCATCACCATTTTCATCATTAGGCAGTTGCTCTATCTGGTGCATGATGGGTATCTATGGCTGGAGGAGCCTATTCCCATCATGGCAGACCTCACCCACCAAATTTCTTGGCTTCCCTGTAAGGGAAAGGACCCCGTGACAATAGCCGGAAAAAGTAGTGATTTGACTCTTGCAGAGGCCATGAAGGCTAAGTATAAGTTGGAGAAGAAAAAGAGGGGCTACTCTATCACTAGCATCAAGGACAAAGGGGTGCGCGTAGCCACCCAACTCCTGGCTGGCAAAGCGATGAGGAAGTGTCACTTCAATGAGGTACCGGTGCCAATGATCACGTTAACCGAGTAGTGCACGGAGGGGGTCCTATTCAATTGGGCCAAATTCCTCTACAAGTAATTTTTGTTGAACTGTCGTGAAGTCCAGGAGCAGGGTAAGACCTTCCACTACACGTGGTTGCTCTTATCCATCTTACTGGTAGTGGGAGAACTGTCGGAGGATAGTCAGTTCCCGAACATTGACTAAGACTTACCAGAGGTCGTGAAGTACGCTTCACTCTAGGCCACCAAGGACACGAAAAGGATTCGCAATACAAAAACTTTCTTGGTGCTCATGTGTAACATCCCTCCCTTAATAATAAATAATAAATAATAAGAACTAATAAAAATAATACAAAAATAATAATTAATAATAAAAAAATAATAATAATGAATAATAATAAATAAACCACTTAATAAATAATAATACAAAATAATAAGTAATAATGAATAATAATAAATAAATCATAATAAAAAT
>APFE030848408.1:0-17853 GCA_000404065.3 Pinus taeda | reverse complement strand
CCATTAAATGCCAAATTTTATATTCATGTCACATTTCCAAATGTACTCCCAGCTTTACTTGGGAGAAGAGAAGTCAATTATAAGGATGGATGAGAAGTTAATGACATTAATGAGAGGTGGTTGAGATGAAGAAGGGAAGGAGGGTATAAAAGGGAAGGGGGGAGGGAGAAAGGGGGATGTTGGGTCTTGCTTATGATTGTGGGGTTGGTTGTGATTATTTGGACTTGTTGTGTTTTTGGAGACCTTAGGAATCTGTGGAGGTTTCTTGGGTTGTTGAGAGGAGGGAAGTATTGTTATCTTGGTCTGGATCATTCATCCTGGACACACATACACTACATCTGGTTGGACTTGGGCTCGGAGGGCTAGGGAACCTGTGGAGGTTTCCTGGGATAGGGATTATTTCCTAGTTGGCTGGGAGGTAAATCCAGTTGGGTCCGGCAAGAGGAGCATTCAGCAAGAGTAGCAGGACAAAGGTATCTCCATTAGCCATGGCACAGGTATTCCTCCATAGACTACTCTTGTAAATATTATCAGAATGAAATATTCACCTTAATTTATGCTGATTAGATTGAAATGATAAAATTGTATTTGTTTAAAAGCTGTGTAAGTAAGTAAGTTATCGCCTTTGATCGCATTTCATTTCAAAAGAAAGTAGATCTACTAGCAGACCCTAGGGTAGGTCTCTTACACATGGTATAAGAGCTTTGGTTCAAAATCTGGACCCAAAGCCCACTAAACTCAATATTATACTTGCTAGAAGGAGGGCTTGAACCTTCAACCTTGTGAAAAGTCATAAGCTAAACTTGATTATGTGAATGTCTTAGATTCATTTGTGCTTTCTTTCAGTTCTCTTGCAGAAAAGAGGCATATGCAGACCGCCCATGTCACATATTCTAGCGTCTTTATGGGATTGATAGAATTGCACGAAACAATTCAAATAAATGGGCATGAGACTGACTTACCATTCCATTTCTTCTTATTTATGAGTTACGTTAGCACAACTACCCTGAACGCTAGTAAAAAAAAAAAAAGCAGTTCAGGGTTTCCTACTTGTGCATAACATGTAAGTTATGCTTGTTTCGGTGTAGTTGTGCCTGTGAAATCAAACACAATAGTAAACAATAAATTTGCTTTGGTTTGGTATGTTGTGTAAATGATGTTCAATGCCATACTAGACTACATTGGGGTTGTCCCTGTGCCTTTATAGATATATCGGTAACTGGCCCCATTGATATTATTGTGGTAGTCAAACTCGCTGGCATATATGTCCGTTAGGTCCTTCATATTATAAGGAGTTTGCAAGTCATTATACCCTCTTCGACATTTTGTGATCAGGGTGAAGAATTTGCTATTATCCACATGGATTGAAGCCTAAATTTTGGGTTTATTACTGTATCTTATCTACTGGTTCAAATATCTGAAAATTTTGACAATTTTCGTTCACTAATGTGATTTAAGGATGGTGATAATTTTCACTGCTGAAGGTTCCAATATATAGCGACCAAATGCTAGATGCAGTATATACGATGCTTAATATTTCAACTTTAATGTGTAGTAGAAGCTAAAATTAAGCTAAAAACATAGTAATGTTGGAAGCATTTAGAATGCTATTAAAGCAAGATTATTTCTTTCACACAATAATTTTGTCCCCTTGGGTCTAAATAATCCTACACAATAGGACGGTGCTTGGCAGATTTCAAATGGATACTGAGACAAACTCTACCTACAGGAATTGGCATTGTTGATTATTTTAATTGATCAATCCAATAGGAGCAACTGCCCAACAAACAAATATATTATTTTATTTAAATAGTTGGGCCGTGCATGCTGTTTTATCTTTTTTTTTTCAATATTTTGTGGCCTCTCCCTATCCTAACTTTTTATGTTAGTCTGCGAATTCCATAAACTATTCTAGCTTTAATTGCTTGAATCCTTTTTACACTAAAAAAAAAAGAGATTTGTGTTATGGAGACTCGAGTCTGATTATTGGCAAAATTTAGGGCATAGTATTTTAGCTACTTGAAGCTTATACTAACTTTAACATGCACCTCTGTGTGAAATTTTTTATTTTCCATGAAGATCTGTAGCATCCTTGCTTCCTTCCTTCTGCAGAATACAACTTTGCGCATTTAGACTGAAGACAGAATAAAGACAGACCTGCTACTTATACATGGAAATTTGTATCCCAACATGATAAAAGCTCAATAAAAATAGCTTTGGGTGATCTTCCCGCCGTGAGTGATATGCATTTGAAACTATCTTGGAAGTTCATCAGGTATAGTTGAAATGTTGAGCATACCATTTATATTTGATGGTTTAGCTGATGAACTTATCCATGGATAATGAACTCGAGAAACCCACACTTCGAAACTTCTATAATTGATAGAAATCTTTCTTAATTGTGTAATTTAGGGATACACCCTGAGCACTGTAAAAATCAAAGACAACTTCCTGTAGCTGAGTGGATTTAATTCTCAATATTCGGGTGCCTGATAGAGAATGGTCCCACAAACAAAAATAGAAAAGTGAATCATTTTTGTATAATAACTTAAGAATTTTGAGTACAAACTAATTATGAATTCACAGGTTTGTTCACTCACCCTGGAGACATTGAGATGTGAAAGGGGTTTGAATGTTTGACCCAGCTCCCAACCTAACTACATTTTGTAGTTCATCATCCCAAACATTTGAGATCTGCAACAATTTCAGGAAAATTAGGTGAAAAGAGGAATGTTTAGCTAACTACCTAATAATGTCACTTAAAATGACCTGTCAATGCAAAATTTGAAATATGTACGGTATGAACACTGAACTTTGAAGTGATTTATCATATAATACCTTGACATCTATTCTGCTAGAGGTTTGGGTTCTAGCTCTTGCTTGCCTACTGAACCAGATTGAGATTTTATCTTGCCCCTGTTCCAACTGTGGTTTATGTTCTAGCTCCTTGAGATTCACAATTTTTTTTATCCACATCCTTAAAACATTATTTGTTCTTCCTTTGACTCTTATAGGGAGTCCACCATCCATGATCTATAATGTTAGAAAGGCAGAGTTAAGAACAGAGGATAATTGTGCATTGTCTTGGTTTCCTTAGCCCAACATATGTCCAAGTGCAATGGGTTCCTTATCATACATGATCAATATGGAGGTAGTATGCACAATGTTGCAAAGATTACCATAAAGCTGAACAGAATATTTTTATTCTCTGCAAGTGAAAACGCTTTATAGAAAACCCCCAAATATCAATTCAACAGAATGCAACAAACTCAAATATCCCTTACCTTAAACACAGATCCAAAACCCCCCCTCACCAAGTTTTTTCTCCGTTTTGAAGTTAGATGTAGCATCTTTCAGAACATCGCAATAAGAAAAAAAATGAGTTCTGGATTTGTTATCGTTGGTGTTAAGTTCATTAGTTCTCCTTCATTATTTGCAAAAAAATTACAGGAATTTGTTTATATTGCAGCCGAGAAATCAATGAATGAACCTAATTAACACTGAATGACTTGGTAGTTTTAGGACCTCTAGTTCAGAGATTCCATTTCCACTTCCAAAGGCATATGGCAGCACTCAATGCAAGTGTAGCACCTACAATGCCCAGAACTATACCGAGCATCTTAGATCCTTTGCCCTCTACAAATTTTCACACTAAATTCAGTAACTGCTGATATGATTTCAGTAACTGCCGATATGATTTTTATATCCTTTTTACTTGTCATTTCCATGCCATATTTGGATCCTGGCTTTTCATAAATCTGGTGGATCTCTATCTGGATCTGTATCCATACTCTGGTAACTTAGCTGAAAATACATAAAATGTTAATTATTCTTTAATGGATATTTTTAACAATCAAACTGGCTGGTTGGGCATTGATCAAATTGATTAAACTAGCAGATTGAATAGGTTGAACCTGTTCACAACTCAGTTTGAGTTTCCCAAGGAGTGAACTGGACAAACTACAAAATTGCTATTTCTTGTAGTCATGTGTCATTGTAGAAAACAATTTTAGTTGTTCATGTTTAGCTCTGATGCTGCGTTCTTGGTGGCAGTCCTAGTGATATCACTGTAACAGAGAAGCACATTTGTCTTGATTAAGTTTTCTTGTCCGTTGGTAAAAATGTGGTGATGCCAAGAAAATATTGGTTTGAATCAAACTACATTTCAGAAGCCTAGATTGATGGTGAGGAGTTAAGGATGAACAAGAAAAAGCTAAAACTTCTTGGACAACTCCACCCCACCCAAGTCCATTGCCCTCCACCAATCTGATACTATTTTAATTAAATATATAAATATGATACTATAAGTTGTCCAATCTTCCTTATAAAGTTCTTTTTACATATCAATATCCCATCAAAACTTGAGTTGGCTAAAATATTGAGCTAGTTCAGTTTAGTTTCATTACCCAATTGATTATGGTAAGAAATTGTTTGAAGTAGTTTACTTTAACTACTTACCACTTTAGGCTTCTTAAGAGCATATACCTATGTGTGGATTAAATTCTGATGAGTTTTCCAGCATTATGAGAGATTGTCAGATAGATCTAAGACCTTGAAATTATTAGCCCATAAGTATTGTTTAGTCCAATCAACCATCTAGTGAAAGGATTTGCAAAACATTAGAGTTTAACTTATTATATCCAAAAAGGAAATTGCTACACAGTAATTTGTCACTGCCTTCACTCCCAGTCCTTCTACTGTGTCATGTGTCCAAATCAAACATGCTCATACTGAACAAATGCTCTCTTATGCTGCCAATTGACCCACTTTTCCTAAGTCATCTGCCTCATCGCGACTATGGACTTAATATACGCGCTGAACGGAACTCATAAACAGTCCAGCCATGCTTCCAGCATGGAAGTACATCTGTTTCTCGTGACGGTTCGATTTCATGCCCCGCCGCAAGGCTATTTTATATCTTTAGCGACAGTCTGACTGGCTATATTACTTACTAGCGATGTCAGCGCTAAGGATACTGATATACACTCTCGATGATCCAAATTGGGCGAATTTGTTCCAACAGTCGGCCTTCTGGATGACTCCAGACCTGGTTGTTGGCATAGTTTATGTCGCCCTTCCTTCTCTAGCATGGAAGTTCCATCAATTGTGCTACCTTCCTTGGGGATAAGCTCTCCCTTCCATATTTCATGGAGACTCCTTCTCCTATTTAAATGCTCACCTTTGCTATGATCAACTAGTTGGTAAATTCTTGGATTAAGTAGTGTTGTTAGTGCTTTTGAGTTTGATAGATAGCTGGTGTGGGTGTGACAAGTGTGAGAGTGTTGATAGATTGTGGAAGGTTGTGAAGTGCCCTTGGCTATTATGTAAAACTTATGAGTGAAAGAGAGAGACTTTGTATGTTGGGAGATCCATCTTCAAAAAGTGAATGCTTGAAGAACATGCTGGCTGGGTTCCTTTGAGAAGGCTTGCGACATCAAGACTTTGGTTGTAAGCTTGCTCTTATTTCATTATTAATACAATCAATGATGTTTTCCTATGTCTCGTATGTAATTTACTTGATAGCTCATGACTTCTTGACTTTGTGAGTAAATAGATCATTGTTGTTTTCCGATTACGTGCTTTGTTGCATTTCCTTTGCATTGTTTCAGGTAGATCACTCATTGAGGAGAAGGAAGTGAAAGCTGGAGCAGTGCAACGGAACTCCATCGACCACCGGTTGAGTTAGGCCTCCAACTATGACTGTTTAAGGAAATCTATTGTTGATCTATCCTTGTTTGTGACTAGACCCACTCTAGGGCTAGAGGGGTTGCCTCTGTCCACAGAGGGAACACTTTCCTGCATCACAAATTGGCGACTCCACTAGGGAGTCTATCCTATGTTCTTCTCTTTGATCTTGTTTTGATTTTGATTTGGTCTCTCTTGGTTTTTGGGGATTAATTGTCAGTCTTTTGGGTCACCTAGATTGATCTAGGAGGTCCCTCTATTGTCTGTTAGATTGGCTGGTTTTTGTTTGGGAGTTTTTGGCTCGTTTGCCATTGTTTTTTACATCACCGTGGAACATAGTTTAATAGTCGCACTGATGTCATGCTCACTCTTTTGTAAAGCCCTATGCATCACCGAATAACGTCACACAGTCGCGATGACTCCTGAAATCAGTTCATCGCAAGAAAGACGTGTACTTCTGCGACGACGTCGCCCTGTTGCTATACCTAGCTGCTTATCAGTGCTAGTTGCTAGTGTTGTCCTCGCGACGATACCTGTAGAATTGATTTTCTCAATTCCACCTCTTGAATTTGCCAATCCTCTTGATCCCTTTCCTTTTTCGCTTGCTCAGTCATTTGTTTTTCACTGTTTACGGTTAAGGCACTCTTTCTTTGGCTTTGTTGAGTGAGTCTTGCATTTTTTCTCGTGTGACCTAGTTCATTATTTCAAGCTTCTTGAATCAATTGTCTTGATTGCTAGTTTGCTCAAGATTCATTTACAACTCTCTTGTTGGTTTGATTGAGCCTTCCTCATTCTTTGTTTTTGGCTGATTTTAGTGACAATTATTGAACCAATCTTTGGTATTGATTAGATCTCTTTTCACCACCGAACATAGATCACGATTGTTTGGATCCACTGGTTCTTGCACACTTGCTTGTTTATTTCTTTGAATTTAAAATGTCAAAAATCAAAAGACTGCATTCATTTAGTGTGCGAAAGTGAAAGTGAATTTGCATTTCAAGGTTGCATATTGGGAAGTGAATGATAAAATCTCTCATTAGTAGTATCCATGCACTGTAAGAATTGATGTCTGTATGCATCGTGTGATTGCATTTGCTCATCTTGGTTTTCTTGGTTTGGGAATGATCTCTCTACCCTCCTGTAGGTAGGTGTTCATTGACGTAAAAGGATATTTCATTCATTTTAGCTGCATCCTAGGTTTTGTTGTATACATATGGTAAGGCCTGAAAACTGAAACATAATTCAAGATCAACTTTAAAATGAACTGAATAAATCTAACAATGCATTGGAACATAATGCTCATTATTTAGAGGTCTAGGCTAGAGACGTGCTCTGACGTCGTTAAACCTAGTCACTATAGTTCTCACTCAAAGTTGGGTGATTCCTCCTTCTCTGACTGAATAGTAGTCTAGTACGGAATTGTGCTCCCATGTACCGTCGAGTATATGTTGGGAGACCCCACCAGCTTATCATCCTATATCCTTAGGAAGCCATGTCTGCAACCTTGCAAACCGTAACACATCGAACACAACATTCGGGAAGATTGATTGTCGTACGGAAAGTCCTTGGTTTTCATATGACTGCCAAGGTGTATATGCAGTTTTACGGGTTGTTTGGTAAACCTTTTGCCTAGTTCTCCAGAGTAGTCACTTTCGTTCCTTTTCGGACTCCCTAAAAGAAAAGGTCCATCTGAGCACTTGTCACTTCAGGCTCATTAAATATTCAAAGGCGACTAGAGTCATATTTTGGTCTTTTTCTCGACTCTTTAAAGATGAAAAGGTCAATTTCTATTCCTGTGTCTTAAAATTTATTTGGCCACATTCACATTTACCTAGTTAGATCTTGTTTGCGTTTAGTTTGAGTAGGGTTCTTTCTCGTTAGTTTTCCTAGGATTTTGAATTGAATCATCCTGGCGGAATCATCGATCTCGTCTCTCATTCTAAGTGACCAAGGGTCTCCATTCTCTGTCACTCCCAAGATTCCGGTTGTTAGTGATACTCTCCCTGTTATCCCGAGTATCCAACCACTTAACTCTCACGCCCCAGAGGACGAGTCTTACGATATTAATTGGAATCTTGTTTGGGAGCCTTCTAAGGAAGACTTTCCCGCTACTCCTCCTAGTGTTTCGGTCCCGATGTCTTCCTTCGACATGGATGTGACGACTCCCGTCTCTAGTGAAGAATCCTTTGTGTCAGAAAATGAAATACCTATTCCTACGGAAACTTCACCTTTTTGTGCAACAGGAACTTCACCTTTCCGTGTTACTTCCCTTGGTGTCACATTGCCTTTAAGGTATAATGCTTTGGCGGACATCATTGGTTCTAGGTCTCCCCTTTCGAGTTCCATATGGTCTCGTACCGTCCCTTCGACTTCGAAGTCATTCACACCTCAAATTCACAATGTTTCCATCACATCTGTTCCGACCATGCCAACTATTTGTGTGGCTTCTTCAACCCTTGTTGTCAGTGCCACCACTGCTTCTTCAGTGGTCACTACTATTGTCGGACCTTCTGCTGGTCCTACCTATAGTGGCCCAACGGTAGGACTTGTTGATCATGCACTAAGTGCCCCACCTTCTTCTGGTTCCATTCCAGCAGGGGGGCATATGATCAATATGTACAAGCTCTTCGGAATCTGGATCCTCAAAATCCGTTTAATTATTATGATTCTTGTGGAGCTCATATCTATTAACCCAGACCTATGCCATCTCAACCCGCGGTTGAGGTCATGGTCCCATTGTCCGTTGCTTGGGGTACCACCACTTATCATGGTGGCCAAGCACCACTCGCAAATTTTCAAGGGCCACCATATCAAGGTCAGCTGTCTTATGGACAACCTTATCTAGGGCAACCTGGAGGCCCATAAGGACAACCCTTCCAAGGAAAACCTTTGGCCTTTGGTGGTTCTTCCTTTACCTATTTCGGGCAGCCTTCTAGTAACCCGGGACAACCTTACATTCAACAAGGTCAACTTGGTGTCTAGCAAGGCTACTCTTCTAGGCAAGTTGGCCAGCCTTACGTTTAGCAAGGCCAACCCATTGTCCAGCGTAGTCAATCGTCTGGACAAAGTGGTCAGCCTCAAAATCAACTAGGCCAACCAACTGTCCAGTCTGCTCAGCCATCGGGCCCATCAGGACAACCCTCAGTTGTGCAAGGAAAACCCACTACCCAACAAGCTCAACCTTCTGGGCAAGTGGGTCAACCTCAATCTTAGCTAGGTCAACCTTCTAGCCAAATGGCTCAGCCTCAGTTTTCTCAAGGACATCAGTCTGGGCTAGCTCAACTGGGCACCCAAATGATTGTTGCTTCTCAAGCACCACCTAGTTTTCAGCCCCAGTCTGGGCTCCAGACCCAATCCGGTCCTCAACTTCAAGTTGGATCCCAATCTCAACCTGCTTATCAAACCCAGCCTGGCTACCAGGCCCGGTTTGGAGCCCAACTGCCTTATGGTACCTAGCGATCCCAAGGGCAAGCCCAATTTGCCCCATATCAAAATTATCAACAACTGTAGGTAAATCCTTACCAGAATTTCCAG
The DNA here is from genome assembly GCA_000404065.3 of Pinus taeda. Lineage (NCBI taxonomy): Eukaryota > Viridiplantae > Streptophyta > Pinopsida > Pinales > Pinaceae > Pinus > Pinus taeda. Next base: position 8,634 of record APFE030848408.1, on the reverse strand, counting down.
CAACCGTATGTTTCTCCTGCAGGCCAAGTTGGTAATTAGTGGAGTGCTGGGGGGCAAATCCAGGGTCAACCATCCAGTTACAGCTATAACCCCTATGAGCAGTCCTACAGAGAAAACCCTTATGGGCCAAGTCCGTCCAGCCAAAACCAATGGGGGCAACAAGCAGCTGGGTGGAACTCTGGTACTACCTCCTACTTGCGGCCTTAGATGTCCTTTAATCCTCAATTACCCTTTTTAGCGAAGTTGGAATTACTGGACGTGTCCAAACTAACAAATGATCCCATTCTCCATAATCTGTATTGGTCGCCGGTTCCAACTAAAATTCTAGGTGACTATCCCAAGTTTGATGGTAAAGCTAGAGAAGATCCCCAAGCCATCGGGAAATGCTTACTTGTCTTGAGTGATTTGCTTCTTGTTTCCCTTTTCAACCTCTTCAAACACCTATCCAGATCCATCAAGTGTCTTCTAAAGGGAATATGGGGAACATCACACAAAGTGAACCAATCGACATCTCTATTAAACCATGGATTGTTGAGCACATCCATGTTGGAGTAACTTGTACTCCAAAGGAGATTCAACTTTATACAGGCCTTTTTCACAAATTTCGTGATGTGTTTGCTTGGTCTTATGAAGAGATTCCCGACATCGATCCTGGCATCGTGGTGCATGAGATACCTATCTATCTGGGTGCTAAACCTGTTTGATAGCGTCTACACCCTGTGCACCCCTGAAAGGCTGTAGCTATTAAAGCGAAAGTTGAAAAGCTTCTTAAGGCTGGTTTTATTTACCCCATCCCCTCACAGATTAGGTATCTAATGTTGTCCCTGTCACTAAAAAACAGGGCACTATCAGGGTATGTGTTGATTATCGTGATATTAATTGAGCCTGTCCTAAAGATAACTTCCCTACACCCTTCATTGACTAGCTCAATGATGAGTGTGCCGGGAGTGAAATATACTCATTCATGGACAGATTTTCTGGTTATAACCAGATTAATATTGCCCCTGCCAATCAACACAAGATCGCCTTTATCTATCTGTGGGGCACTTTCACTTATAAGAAACTCCCTTTTGGCTTAAAAAATGCCGGTGCCACCTTCCAACATGCAATGTCTTACGCGTTTCATGATATTCAACACATTGTGCAGCCTTACCTGGATGACCTTTTGGCTCATTCAGTAAAACGCCAAGACCATCTAACCCACCTTCGCGAAATTTTTCTCCGTTGTAGACATTATCGTATCCGGCTTAATCTGTATAAATGTGTCTTCTGTGTCGATTCTTGCAGACTTCTCAGGTTCATCGTCTCCCGAGAGGATATCTGTTTGGATCCTCTTAAAGTCGAAGCCATCCTGAATCTTCCCCCCCCTGCTTCTTTGCAGCAATTGTAGAGTTTGTAGGGAAAAGCAAATTTTCTATGACGATTCATTCCGAATTATGCCAAAGTGGCTAAAGACTATACACAATTATTAAAACGTGACACCCCTTTTCATTGGGATACCACTACACAAGAGTCATTCAAGTGTCTCAATGCTCTCCTTGTTTCTGCTCCTTTGTTACGTCCCCTTGATTATCATTGGGACTACACTCTTTATTTAGCCGTTGCTGATACCACCATCGACATCGTTCTAGTTCAAGACGATAATGATGGTACTGAGCATGTCGTTTATTATCTCAGCTGCAATTTACTTGATACAGAAACTCGCTATGCTCATGTCGAGAAGTTGGCATTGGTCGCTGTTTGTGCCATCCAACGTTTCCACCATTATATACTATGGCGCACCACGACAGTGATATCTGATTGCAACTCGATGACGTACATTTTGTCACTTCAGTTACTGGGGGGCAAATACTCAAAGTGGATTTTCATCCTCCGAAAGTTTGACTTAGAGTTCACCACCGCCAAGTCCAAGAAGTCCCTCATCTTTGCTGAGTTTCTTTTCTCTCTGCCATCTGCTATCGTGCCCTCTTGGTTAGAGGACCATATTCTGGATGAAACTCTATTCTTAATTAGCAACCTCGATCCTTGGTACGGGGATATTATTGTCTATCTTCAGACATCCTCCTTTCATCCCAATTTGTCCAAGGATGCTCGGCGATGGATTCACCATCAGTATCAACCTTATCGCATTATTGGGGACACCCTGTACCGACTCGGCGTCGACTTTGTCCTTTGCCGATGTTTAACACTCGAGGAAGTCGAACGAGTTCTAAATGACTTCCATTCTAGTGCCTGTGGTGGTCACATGTCCCGGTATGCCACTGCTTAGAAGATTCTCCGTGCTGATTATTTTTGGCCCTCCATCTTCAAGGACTGGATTCTTGTCGTCTGCTCTTGTCATGAGTGCCAAATCTACTAACGAAAAATGCACGAGCCTCCCGCTCCATTGCAACTTGTTGTTACCATCGACCCTTTTGCCAAATGGGGCATTGATTATATGACTTGTAACCCTCGCTCGGCTGGGGGGCATGGGTATATCATCATTTCCATTGATTATTTCACAAAATGGGCTGAGGCGATGCCTACACTATCTGAGGATGGTCACACAACGACGCAATTTTTGTTCAATCATGTTATTTCACGATTCGGAGTCCCTTAGGCTATCATCACTAATCACGGCAAACACTTCCATAATCATATGATGATTGAGTTAATAACCCATTTGGGCCTGCAGCATGTTAGCTCGACACCGTACTATCCTCAGGCCAATGGCCAAGTGGAAGTTGTCAACAAAGTTCCAGTTACAATGCTTCAATGCACCATTGGCATGCACAATTCCAACTGGCATTTGATGATGTTCTCCGCCTTATGGGCCTACCGAACTTCAGTGAAGGATGCCATCGGGTTCACTCCGTTCCAATTGGTTTATGGTCTGGAGGCTACCCTTCCGATTGAGTGTGAGATCCCTTCTTTGAAATTAGCTGTCGAATTACTCCCCAACACTACTTCGGTAGAAGAATGCCTTCTCTACCTAGAGCAACTAGATGAAACCCGTCGACTAGCCTCTCTAGCTATTGAAGCACAAAAGAAGAGAGTGAAAATTCACTTCGATCATACTGTCCATCCTCGTTCTTTTGTTGAAGGAGATTTAGTCCTGCTTTATAATCAAGCGAATGATAAGCTGGGGGTAGGCAAATTCGAGCCTATGTGGCATGGGTCTTATATTGTAAAGCGAGTTTTGCAAAAAGGGGCCTATGAGCTGATTGATTATGAAGGGAACCCTCTAGATAAGCCCCGAAATGGGCTTTATCTGAAAAAATATTACGCATGAACCCATGTACTCTGATTTGTACATACGTGTGTTCTCAGTAGGTGTGTGTTTTCATGTTTTGGCTTGGGGTGTAGGCATAATTGCCGCTTATTGTGTCTTTTTGTTTCGCATGCAAATGTTTGGTACACCTTACATTGGTTTCACTGATGGTGCCTGCCGTAGTACACACAACCTGTCTTCTGCGACATGGGTGATCTACGATCCTCACGGTGAGTTAGTAGACCTTCAAGGTGTTTGTCTGGGTTGTACCACAAAAAATGTCGCTAAATATAGTGCTATTATTGAATTACTTACCGAGGCTATTAGCCTCGGTATTCGTGCATTGGTTGTGAATCTAGACTCTCAGCTTGTTGTCCACTAGCTTAATGGGCGTTATTCCATAAGAGATCATTAGATTTTAAGGTTGTATTTACGTGTTAAATTGTTAGAAAGGAATTTTAATTTTATCACATATCAACACATTCCAAGACGATTAAACACGTTAACTGATGCATTAGCCAACCATGTATTAGATAGACATTTACGTAACATGTAATCAAAACAGCATATAGAAGCATTCTAAACATAATAATGAACCATAAGAATATGTATATATATATATATATTATATATATATTATATATATATTTCGTGTGGTGCACCGAGGTGCTCAAAAAATAAATGTATATGTCCAAATAGAGTCTGTGTTCTCCATACATCTGAGACAAATGTCTCTCAAAAATCAGTAGGAAATAAAACCTAGGTGTCTACTGTGGTGGGTTATGCTCCCTATAACACACCAGTGCTCGTGCAACCCGTCTCAACAATTGGTGCACCCTGGGTATCACCCCTATGAATTTGGAACTCTATGGGGACCTCCTCGATCCCCATGTGATCAGGGATCCTCGCCGTCAGACCCTCGAGATTTTGGGTCACTGTCTCTATAGAATCACCAACTGGAGGAGCCAGGGCTAGCTCTTTGATACCCTGTGGGTCCCTCCACGCCTCTGGAGCCAGTCCTATAGGCCTCACTGGTCCCACATCTGCAAATACCATAGAGTACCTCATTAGGACGTATGCATGAAAAAATCCAAAGAATATCATAAAAGATAAAATACAAAAATAGCGTGATCAAGTGATTTACCGCCACCATCCCACTACTCGCCAAGGGGCAGCTACACATCAGGATCTCCACGAAATTCCATCCCAACATATGGCCAGTCCTCAATAAATATCGTCTAGTGCTACAACCACTCATGGAATAGTGTCCCCCACGACACTGGGCGTTCGCCACCTCCTCGTGGCATAACGTGGGCCCACCATGTGATCCTGGTCTCTCGCGGTCTGGGCGCGTCCAAGTCCATATCTTGCAACTACAGTGCCGGTACCCGCTCCAGCATGAGTGGGATCAAGATGGACCCATAACCAAACTGTTTTGTCTCTCCTTGACGACAGTTGGTAAGTTGTCTCTTCACATTAGCCATCATTGTTTCCGCCTAGTTGAACATGGTCGGATTAAGGCATTCGAGAGCCAACCGTAGTTAGGTCTTTGATGCCTTGTGTTGGGCTTGGGAGCCCTCTGCCCTTGTTACCATAAAGAGAACTGCACGAAGAACCAAGTCTTCCACCGTTGGAATTTCCACCTTCCCGCTCTTTGTTTTACGTGCCCAGGGGCACACTCGTGCCATTAGCATATCTAGTGATTCACCCCCCTGGGACATTGGCCCTCTAGGATTGGCCTCTCACCATGATGGGACAATCTGGTCAAAAAATATATGTCCGTTGCATCGAAATCGATGTATCGGCCTCGGATTATGAATTTTTCGTCTGTTGGGTTCCATGCACAGATTATCAGCTCTAGCAAATCGAGTTGGACTCGAAGGTGTAGAGTAAGGAAGATTTTTAGCAACCCGCATGTACATAAAGCATTACGACACCTAGTATTAGCAAAAGCTTCCTCATCGTTAACATCGTGAGTTCGTTCTTACCAAACAAATGCCATGATGCCTTGCATGACGAGGACAAATGAATTAGAACTTCGTTTATAAATTTCAATTCATAATTTGCACAAAAAATTAATTTTGCGTCGTCATCGCGACTGTTTTTAAAACAATCGTGATGGCACGAAGTTGACAATTCATTTTTCTCGCCGTCATCAACGATCGAAAAGCGTTACGTATAAATCACGCTCGGTCATCGTGGACCAGAGCGGCATACCCGTGATGACCAAGCGGCAGAGTCCAACTCAAAAATCGGTCTAAACTTACATGTCTAACGTTGAAATGCATGAAAAGACTACTGAAATGAAGCCTAGGAAGAAGTCTACTTACTTGGTAGAAGTTTCACGACGAACCATCAACGAATGAGGCCGGAATTAGCTTGAGGAATTTGCTCTGGTTGGTGCTCCAAATGCTCCAATGGTAAAATAAACAGTGCAAATGGTAAAAACAAATGAATTACCCCCCCTTTTTAGTAATTTTTTGAAATATTAAAATTTTTTACTTTAGAATGTGGGTATTTACCATTTTTATTGCATGGTTAATTGGAGTTTTGGTTTCTAACTATGTTTCCACATATATTAATCATTTATGTCGAATATGTTTTACGTTTGACGTATTTTGTGCAGAACTACAGGTCATGGAGTTACATCATACTTTATGTGCACTTGGTCTGTAAAGTCATCTTTAACGCTCTTTTCTGACTTAAAAGACAAAAAGATAGCTGAGCTGTCCCTTTAAACACATTAAATGAAATGAGAGGTGGTCTTCTTTAAGCACTTTTTTGACCGTGTAAACATAAAAAGATTGCCGATCTTTTGTCATTTCAGGCTCGTTATTAGTTACGAAATGGCGTGGTTTCGATCGCTTTTCTACTTTTTTGGGTTGAGATCACTAATCACGAAAAGTAATCCTTGATTGTAATGGTCCAGTGGTTCTTTCGAGTATCGTTTTATACTTTTTTGGGCTCGAGAGACACAAATTTACGAAAAAGGACCCCCCTTGGAGTTTTATTTTTTGTGTCTTTTTCAAACTCTTTAAACATGAAAAAGACTCCGAGTTTTACCTATGTCGGACTCGTTAAACCCTGACGACATTGGACTCATCACCATGACGAGACTCGAGCTTCTCCTCCCTAGGGATCGTTAAACTCTTACTAGGTTTGATTCAACTGAAGGTCGAACTTATATTATAAGCATATGCTATCCCCTTCAAGCTTGTTTTCAAAAATAATTGGGGTACTCGCCAGCAATGGTGGGGGAAAATTTGGAAATCATCATTGATTGTCTATGGTAGCTAGTTACTCTTGAACATCGACACTTTTGCTTCCTATCGGGTTGGGATATCCATACATCGTGATTTGGCCTTCCATGGGTTTGGCTTGTCATTTAGCCTCATTCCATCTGATCTGTGCTGTCTCCATTAAGCCTCTGATCCCTTGGTACCTAAATGCTGCCACCCTCCGGAGTCGTGTCGCCGACATGTTCAAGAGTATAATCCTTCTGCAGTTTATATCCTCGCCTTTTCATTTGATATTCTGTTTCACCATCTACCGCTTGTTCCCTGTCTCGTGTCATTGATGGGGGAAACATTATGGCCCTCCTGCGACAGGTCGTCTCCTATCGACATCAGCACATTATCCAGGAGATTGATCTAGAGATCCCCTTTGGTACCTTGGAGGTTGCATGCCTCAATGGCAAGTTCTTCATGCCTGACGGTTGACTTACATCATTGGTCGTCGATTGGGTGATTCCATGAGTGTTCGACTTTAGCTCATTCTTCACACTTCGTGGATTGTACTGGACAGTACCTTGAGAACCATTGGCATTACTGGTGGTTTCTCTCGCGCTTGTTAATGGTTTACATCATCGACCGGTAATCAAGCGACTTTCTCTCATGCTCGACTTCAACACCTCTATTCGCATGTTAGAATTTGTACTATGATTGGCTGGGTTCAAGACCCTGAACTCAGATTACACATGTTTAGGTTGCGTGGATTGGTTCGTGATTACATGACTCATTGATGGATGATTGCGACCATACCTGACTCTTTATTGATGGCTGCGACCATACCTCTATCATTATCATGGTCTTATTAGCTGGATGGTTGCGTCCATACCACAGACCTAGTTCGTAAGTCTTTTGGATGGCTGCATCCATGCCTTGACTACATGAGAGATATTAGTTGTACTTGCACCTGCAGGTTCTTCTAGATGGTGTTCCAGCCCAGTTAGTTTAGTAAAGCATTTCACCCCTCCCACTCTCTTGGGATTTGTAGAAATTTTGAATAATTTAACACATATTCAATGGAGATTATCCTGATCATGTACTATTGCGGAAAACATACACAATACATAAGCTCCTCTACGTTGATCATCAATATAGCAGCATCAATAACAATAAAACATCAAGAGCATTCACACATTAACACAGTATGTATCCCGGGGAAAGCATCTCGCTAAAAACCCCAACTATCTGTATATTAATGATTGAGTCATGTAACATTACACAGCATAATACTTCTCACAAGTATCTCCACCTCTGTTACACACAATACAACTCAGATCTGAATCAACCACTGGCTCAAATCTCCTTCGCTGCTTGCCTGCCTCCGCTGCTCAATACCTTCTCAAGAACTGATGATAATTCCAAGGCAACCACGTATTTCCTTGGCTAAATCACGTGAGCACAAGCTACAATGTGGAAAAACTCATTGGCATACTCAATCCCTTGATTTGTGCAAGATTTGATGCACAACTATAGTCACAACGGATAGCAATCTGATTCTCTAACACCTGTCCCTGCTGAACTGAACATGCACTGACATGCAACTGAGTTAACTGATGTATTCATTAGTTGTATTATGGGTTAATAACTTGTGAATTAATTAATAACTAATTCACCCAACTCATCTCTAGTCTATTCGCCAGTTAGACTAAATACAACCAGTTTAACAAAGCTAAAATGAACACAACTCCATCAACTGCACCTCCAGTCCACTAAACTCAACTCACTTGAGTTCTAACTGAAGTCCTGCATGCAAATATTAGTCATCCCATAGGTAACCACGTATTTCCTTCTGGGATCTGCATGTACCACATCCGTAGCTCATCCTGAAGTGTTCCAAGAGAATAAGACAAAGTTTATAGTCTAAATATTATTATGAGCTAATAATATTTGACTGTTCTATATTTAGACTAAGCAGACACTCCGTTGTGGTGTCACTCCGCTGTGGTCTAAAAATAGAAGTCCATCTATTTTTTCCAACTTGATCCATAAACAGCAACCTGCAATCCATAGACATGATCTATATGTCTAAAAATAGACATAGTCTAAAAATAGACTTGCGCCAAAAATAGCCTGTGGGCCCACTTAGTGAAGGCGACT
>APFE030848403.1:138627-154682 GCA_000404065.3 Pinus taeda | reverse complement strand
AGAGGATGGAAAACTCTGGAAAGAGGCCATGGTTGATGAAATGGCATCTTTGCATAAAAATGAGGCTTTGGATCTGGTGGAGTTGCCATCTGGAAGGAAACCCATTGGCAGCAAATGGGTGTTCAAAAAGAAGACAAATGTAGAAGGAAAAGTGGAGAAATACAAAGCTCGATTGGTAGAAAAAGGTTATTCCCAGGTGCCGGGAATTGATTTTGGTGAAATTTTTTCTCCTATTGCCAAGGTAATTTCTATTAGATTACTTTTATCTGTTGCCGCTGCTTTTGATTTTGAGCTAGAACAGATGGATGTGAAGACAAAATTTCTTCACGGGGATCTGGAAGAGGAAATCTACATGAAGCAACCTGAAGGCTTTGCAGCGAAGGGTAAGAAAGAATTGGTATACAAGTTAAAGAAGTCTTTGTATGGGTTAAAACAGTCACCAAGGATGTGGTATCAGAAATCTAATGCGTTTAAACGGGGACTTGGCTTCACTAGAAGCAAAGCAGATCACTGTGTGTATTTTAAATTAATTGGTGACCGTGTTATTTATCTGGTCTTGTATGTAGATGATATGTTGCTAGTTGGAAATGACAAAGAAATTATCTAGGATTTGAAGACCTAATTGTCCTCCAAATTCGACATGAAAGATCTAGGTGCTGCAAACTATATTTTGGGCATGGAAATTAAAAGAGATCGGGCAAAGAGGAAGCTCTGGTTAAACCAAAGGAAGTGTTGGATACCTATACCAATAGGTTTCATCTTTCATGATTGGCAAATTCAAGTGCCAAATATGCTCTACTTTGCTGCCACAAAGATCCCATATTTTGCAGTAAAGACAAGGTGTGTACATGACTTCTGGCCTATTAAAGTTTTGATGGATGATCCAACAGTCTAATCTGGATCATGCCCTGTTTTCAATTTTTGTTGTAGAATAGAGAAAGAAATCTGTCCAAACTGTTTAATCTTGGCATATTAGTAGTTAGGTAGAGAAACTAAGGTTCCCAACTGCTTAATCTGGGGCCTTGGAAGAAATAAGGGTAGTGCTAGATCGGAAATGAAAGCAAAAAAGCCAATGGAAAAGAAAAGGCACATAAAGGGTTTGCAAGTCCAAGTGCACCCTACAAGAAGAAACAAAAAATGCTAGGAAAATTAGTTGGGTAGGCAGTTGGGGTTGCAGAAGTGGTGTTCCTTCTAAGCTGAACTTTGCTAACAAAGTACAAGGAAAACAACACAGTGGAGCATGTCTAACTTCCTTCTTTCCCTTTGATTACCACTCATTACTAACAATCCCTTCACAAGATGTGTTCATAAGAGATATTCAAGGTTATGATTGGTCCTTATTGCCTTCAAAAGCCACATTTCTTGTGCAAAAATCTTTTCATTTTGATCTACTCTTCAAACTAAGTTGTTTCCAAGAAAACTTAGTAGTATTACTCCCCATTCACTTTTCTTCCTCCATATTAATCTCTGACTCTATTATCTAGCTCCCTATGTTTCACTTTCCCTACTATTATAACACCATGGTGTATAAAGCCCAAACAATGTATAAATATCCCCTCCTTGGTATTATAGCCATATGTGTTCACTACTGGGGCATTTGACTAACATCTGGTTAAGTTCAAGAACCCAAGCCTAACCCCTTTGTTTCCATCAGAGCCTATCTTCATAGCCAACTCTCCATTTTGTCTAAAAATCCCTTGAAAAAACCCTTTTTTGCACCCCTATACCCTCTAAGAGGCAAAAATATGACCAAATCCACTTTCCTCGCCTTATCCTAAGGTCGGGGGCCATTATGCACCTTTTTCATAAAATTTTATTAAACCCGCCTATCCTAAAGTTTTGTCTTCGATATGTTTTATGTGAAAAATTTCATGAAAACCCTTATTTTCTCCTTTTTCTAAAGTTGTCGGGGGTATTCAGGCTTATAAAAGAAAACAGTGAAAAACCATTGAAAATTATTGATAACCCGAAGGGTCCCGCTGGGCGCTATTACCAACAAATACTATTATTTTAAGCCGCCCGTTCACCATATCTTCCGTGCATATCCCCTGCCCGATAGCCGTCAGATATCGTGCCTTAAATCCAACAGTCGTCGTGGATTTCGGAGGGTCCCCGACGTCCGACAGATATCATCCGAAATCTGTCAGACAGTGATGTCACACGAATCCACGCGTCGCCCCCATGTTCTGTCGGAGGCCCCTCTGACAGATTCCTTACCGTATAGGAGGGGGCCCGATATGATGCCATTTGTCTGCTTGCGTCACCATCCCTTCTGTCGCTTATGTCAGCGCCACGACCGCACACCCTGTCCTCTATTCCTCCACCTGGCCACCACCTCACCGCCCCCGTGGATCGGTCTTAAGCCGCCACGTCACCCGATGACATCCTGCTGACGTCATCCAACCCGGACCCACTTGCTGACATCATGCTGACTTCATTTAAAAAGCGCGCCAATAAGCCAAAAAAGCCATATTTTGCCAAATTTACGTGTTTTTTTGCACTTTTTTATAAAATCACCTTTGCAATCTTTGCATGCGCCTTACGACGAACAGTTCGCCAACCGATTCCAGACCAACCACAGAGCTTCAGAGCGCATGCCCAACTGCTGTTCCAACACAAGCAATCCATTAAACAGGTATTTGTCCGTCGAACCTCCCTGCAAACCTGGTTTTTCTATGTAAATTCTGAAAACACCTGAAGACCGAAGAAGCCTGAAAAGTCACCATAAAACTACGTATGCCCAGTTCCCTCTTGAAGAATTAATGGTCGAATTTCACTAGCAGAGCTATTTCAGACTGAATTTTCAGTAAGAACCCTTTTTCCATTCGCGCAGTCGTGAAACGGAAATCCATAACCTGCTGTCAATTATCAATAGAGGCCTACTAAACACGGTAAATTGCTGTCTCAAAGAGCTAAATAGTATCCCAATTTCTGTAGACCCACCCCACATTCTTCAAAATCTTCCTTTCTCAGGCAGCGCCTTTCTTATTTGTCAAGCAACATTCAAACAAACATGCAGACCTCAGAAGTGCCAGTAGCCCTGGATGTTGCTCCCCTAAATGCCCCCCAGAGAGAGCTGGAGTGGCAAGATTTGGCAGACCTAGACTACCAAATCTCTGAGGACTCCTCATCGAGATGCAAGTTCCACATTCATCTGTTAAATGAACTCAAAACCAAGCATAAGGAGGGGACAGACATTCTAGGTATTTGGGAGTCCTCCCTCCCAATTTTCAATCTCCCTCAGGTCAACCAGTTCCCCGACCTGATTCACCTATGTGCTGTCTGCTATGATCCTATGAGGAGGGAAGTGCTTGACCCTACAGGTGCAGTAGTATTCTACATGACCCCTGAGGCCATCAGGGAAATGCTGCAGTTCAGGACACAGAAAAAATTGGTCCCCTTGTCCCTAAGGGACCTGATCAACCAAGGAGCCAAGATATTAACAGATGCACAGATTTTGAAACTAAATCAACTATTCATTACAAATTCTGACACAGTGCTGCACCCTCCCATCTTTGATGGCTACCTCAATCAACTGGGTGCAGACCTGGCATACATGATTAGCTCAGTTTTGGGATACAAATCACTAGAGTTTATTGATGAGACTGTGTTAGTGATGATGACAATGTTTTCCCCTCACAAGACTCCTATCTACTATGATTATGCTACATACATTTCAGACAAGATGCATGAGCAATTTTTGAACTTGTCCAGGGAGAGAGTGTTCAGATACACTTCTTACATTTACCACCTCATCCTGTACTATGAACATGAGAAGTTCTCTTTTGAAATCAAGAGAACTGATGCAGCAGGCAATCCAAGGTCAGTGGTGTACTGGACCTCAATCTTCCACCTCCTCACATACTCTCCATACACATATTGTGAGTTCATAGACCTATTCATCCATCCAGCCATGTCTCTATTCTTAACCTCACCCCCTCCAAGATTGACTGATGAGATGCAGAGGATTCTGCAACTATCTAGTGCATACAACATAGGGGATTGGTACTTTTACCAACACTATAATGTGATCAGAATATATGGGTGTGAGTTGCGACCATACTGATTGCCCAGGTATGTGCCTATGAGACTGTTTGCCTTAGTATATTTCAGGCAATTTGGCAATGCCGATATAGTGCACTTTGCAGGCAGGGGCAAGAAAGCACAGCTTAAAGTAAGAAATCAAATGGGCCACTTTGTCTTAAACAAAAGGGAAGGCTGGAAAGATGCCGACAGGATACTAAAAGGCCTTGGCCTGAAGCAAAGCTTTCTTTGGAAGCCCTATGACCCTAACATGTCCATATCCTTAAGAAGGCAGAAATATAAGCTCTGCAGCTATGAGCATGTGTGCATGCCCCACATTCAAAGACATGCCAACCAGCCAAAATGGAGAAGGAACACATTGGAAGAGCCTATCACTCAGGAAGAACTAGTTAAAAGAGCTAGAAGACATTTATTGAAAATGGCTGACTTAGAATCTCCTTCTCAGGTACTTACTCTACCAAAGCCTCAAGCAGGAGCAGCTGCTTCATCTTCTGCAACACAGCAAGGGGCGGTGCAAACCACAGACCAAGAGCAAAGCAAGGGCAAGGAGAAGAGTATGGAACAGCAGCAGAAAGACCAACAGGGTTAGGGGAAACAATCAGTAGAGGCCCAAATGGCCACCCAAGAACAGACCACACCAATGGCACCTCCAAGGCAGGATTCTAGGGTTGATTCCTCTGTCCTCCAAACCCCTCAAAGGGAGGACGTAAGTAGAAAAAGAGAAAGAGAGACTCCCGTGACTACATCACCAGAGAAGAGACAAAGGTTAAATCCCTTCTTAGAGGAGGAAATGACAAGTATGGAAGCTTCAGCCGGCTCCTTGCAACAGGAGCGAGACAGGGCAGCATTAGGAGAAGTGAGCTCCTCAGGACAGAGGAAGGGAGGAGAAACCAGCATCAAACAACAGTTCAAAGACATTAAGAGGAGGAGTGAACCAATAAAGATTCAACTCTACAATCACCTGCTGAACATGGCTCCTACAAACCAACAAAGGCTCATGTCTGCCTTTGATGCACAGGAGGGGAAAATGGTTATGAGCCACTTCGCACCAACAGTGCAGCAACCTCAATCAGCTGCAAACTATATTAGGACCAATTTGGAGGTCCTAGCAAAAGACATCCACCCACTGGATCAAATTGAGCTCCATAAACAGACGGGTGAGATGGTCTATGCCACATTGGCTGATAAGACCCTGGTTAACTACAGGCTACAAAATAGCCTGAACAATACTGCTGCACAGCTTGAGTTGGAAAGGGCTTCCTCTCAAGCTAAGGACAACAAAATCAAAGCCTTGGAGGAGATTATAATAGAGTTTGGGCATGATCCCAAAGATGTGAAGGTAGTACAAGAAGTCCTCAGGCTAAGGGATGCTGATATGGCAGCAATGAAAAAGAAATTGAAAATCCCACCAACTCTTCACCCACAAACAAAAGAGGTTACCCAGCAGAGGCAAGAAAAGGATGCAGCTGCTCTACTAATGACATTATACAAGGAGCTTATCCAGACTCAAGAAAAGCTGTAGGAGTCAGAAGCCACATTAGAAGCAGCATTACAGCAGAAGGAGGCAGGACAAACCTCACAGCCACCTCCAGAAACAACAAACCTTGAGGAAACCCCTCAAGACACTGCCCCTCCCAGCCAACAAGTGCAGCAAGAAGCCCCAGATACCTCAGCACCAACTACCTCAGCACCAACAACAGAGCAGGCTGAAAGCCTGGACATGCAGAAGCTGAGGAAAGAAATTCAGGTCCTAGAGTCCCAGATGTCTGAGCTAAGCCAAGCCCAGGACAATCTGGCAAAAATAAATGAAAAATATGATAAATCAAAAAAAAATGTGGCAGAAAGAGAGAGGGAGGTAAAGGCCCTCAAGAAGAGGATTGTTGAGCTAGAAAAAGAGCTCACACTGGATAAAGTTACAGCAGAGCTTAAGAGGGTCATCTGGGGCAATATTGGCCAATCTATAATAGACTAGTGGGAGTATATTGAGGCCATATATGAGCAAGTAGCACTCATTGGAAGAGCACGCAAGGAAATGCAAAGGGCAAGGGCATCTCTAGGCAGCATGCCTGAGATTGCCACTAAGATGATAGATGTGCTGAACTACAGGACAAGCTCCCAGTTGATAAGAATGGGGATTGGAAACAGGACTGAGACCATCTCCCTAATCAGAAGAGTCCTGACACTAAGAAACCTGATTCAGACCCTGGAAAGAAGAACCCAGGACATGCAAGCAGATATTAATAAATTTCAGAACAGGTTTATGGCTTTACAGAACAGGGGGCTCCCCAGCCCATTGGATCCATCAGGAAAGTTACTCTCCCATGAGAAGTATGCTAAGAGAGTAAGCAATTTTGCATCAACTCAGATTTCTGAGGCATCTGGTGCATCAACGGAAGTAGGCCCAGTAACAGGGCAGCTTCTTTTTGATAGAGTAGATAATCTATTTTTTATTAGGAATGAAATTTCACATTTATTTGATGAGCCCCCTCATTTTTATAAATATACAGAGGCTGATGAGACCATGGGGTCAATTTTGAAACATCAGTTGCCATCATCAGAGACATGGGAAGAATTGATACGATTACTGTTAAACCAAAGTCAGTAATTGTGATTTTGCCTTTGAAAATATTTTGAATCTCATACACAGCAGGACAAAGACACATCAGCAGGTATGCAGACAGAGGCTGAGCCAACTCAGCACAGGTACTCGGCCACAACAACAGCATCAGCAGTCACAGGTGACAGGCCCGAGAAGACACAGGAAGTTATAGTTGCACAGACACGTCATTCAGCAGTTATGTCAAAGCGCTCAACCGACTCCGTGAGCCCCAAAGGTCAAGATTCCTCTGACAAGAGTTAAGAGCCTTTATAATTCATTAAAGATTGTAATAACTTCTCATCTGTAAGCCCTGTACGAGTAAAAGAAGATATTTTCCCTCTCAGATGACTCAATGCCTGAGATATTTTGTAATAGACTTCTATATATTCCCCCTCGCATTTGTTAGCAAGGGTTGGACTCTGGATGTAAGAAATCTCTTGATATCTATTCTGTATCTCTTCTATTGTAAATCTTCAGACAACTAATACAAAGGATGATGGGATTTCCAAAGCGTTGTGTCTCTTGATGTCTTGCTGGTGTATGGCTGAATGTTGCAGGATTCCTGCGTATTTCATGGCTCAATAAGTTTTCTTGTTACTCATTGTTATATGTTTGTCATCTTTCATATATCATTCATGTTCCCCATGTATTAAATATCTAAATAGCAAGGAAAAAGAATAGTCTCAGGATTTAATCACAGATTACCCTGGGCTCAATCTAAGCTATTATAAATGTTTTCTTCAGTTATGGTAATGGAAGTGTAATTCTTAATTGCTACCTTTCACACTATATCATCACACTGATCTACTATTTCAGGAATTCAGGTATTGCTCCTAAGTAGTAGGTCCCATTCACACATCCCAGCTCAGTGAAGAATTCTTAACTGCTCTTCCCTAGTTGATTCACATTTCACTCTCACAATTTACAGTTTGTTTTATGAAATATATACATACCCTGTAATTCCAGCTGCACTTAAGCCAGGATCTCAAGGAAACAACAGCCACAGACCCCATTGCCCAATGGATTAATTCATCTACAGAGAACACTTCAAAACTATCAGAAAACATCCTCCCAACCAAACATAAAAAACAAACAAACCTTTACTTCATAACTAGCCTAAAACTCCATTAAAAACAGTGACAAACCTTACAGAGAGAGCCCTCTCTGATTATAGCTAGGCTAGAATTTGTAGTCCAAAGATTGGTTAGTAGTTACCCCGGCCGTATTCCCTTGGGAGTCATAGGGAACAACCTGGGTGTTAACAACCTCAATATGAAAATTGACCATGGTCAACCATTGTCAACCATTGTCAATGATGTTTATTTTAGTGTTTATTATATTTATATTAGGGTTTAAATACTTTTGGTTTATAATATTTGTCCCTTGGGTTTAATATTATTCACTTGGGTTCATAATCCCTTAGGGTTTTAGTATTAATCCCTTTGGTTTATTATTCCCTTGGGTTTATAATATCAATATCGTGGGTTTATTATTCCCTTGAGTTTATAATATCAATGTTTTGGGTTTATCATTCCCTTGGGTTTATAATATCAATCATGGTCCACCATGGTCAATCATAGCAAACCATGGTCAACCATGGTCGAATGTCACATTGTGATAATGATTGTCTCAATATGAAAATCAATCTTGGTCAGCCATAGTCCAAGTTCTCATTGCAGTAGATTGTCTCGCTATGAAAATCAATCATGGTCAACCATGCTCAACCATGGTCCAGTGTCGCATTATGAAAAAGATTGTCTCAATATGGAAATCAACCATGCTCAACCATGTTTATTTTAGGTTTATAATATTTATCTTAGGTTTTATATACCTTGGGTTTATAATTTATGTCGCATTGACAAAGATTGTCTCAATATGATAATCATCGTTAACCACAATCAACCATGGTCATTCATGGTCAACCTTGATCTACCATGGGAAACCATGTTTTATAACATCAAATATGGTCATCCAAAGTCCATCATGGTCAACCATGGTCCAACATCGGATTGTCACAAAGATTGTGTTGATATGAAAATCAACGATGGTTAAACATGGTCGAACGCCACATTGTGACAAGGATTGTCTCATATGAAAATCAACCATGGTCATCCATTGTTAACGATGTTTATTTCAGTGTTTATAATATTTATCTTAGGCTTTATATACCTTGCTTTTATAATATTTGTCCCTTAGGCTTTTAGTATTTATCCCTAGGGTTTATTATTCCCTTGGGTTTATAATATCAATCATTGCCATCAACGATGGTCAACCATGTTTATTTTATTTTAGGATTTATATACCTTAGGATTTTAATATTAATCCTTAGGGTTTATTATTCTCTTTGGTTTATAATATCTATCATGGTGAACCATGGTTCAACGTCTCATAGTAACAAATATTGTCTCAATATGAGAATCAACCATGGTCAACCATGGTCCAATGTCGCATTGGGACAAAGATTTTATGGATTTTAAAACCAATCATGGTCAACCATGGTCCAATGTCACATTATGACAAGCATTTCAGGAATATGAAAATTAAACACAGTTAACCATGGTCAACCATGTTTATTTTAGTGTTTATAATCAATATTTGTCTTAACCATGGTCCAATGTCACATTGTGAAAATGATTGTCTCAATATGAAAATCAACCATGGTCAACCATGTTTATTTTAGTGTTTACAATATTTAACTTAAGGTTTACATGCCTTGGGTTTATAATATTAGTCCCTTGGGTTTAATATTATTCAACCATTCTCAACCATGGTTAATCATGTTTTATAAAACCAATCATGGTCAACCATGGTCCAACGTCGCATTGTGACAAAGATTGTATCTATATGAAAATCAATCATTTTCTAAGCCATGCTCCAACATCGTATTATGACAAAGATTGCCACAATATGATAATCATCGTCAACCATGGTCAACCCTTGTCACTCATGGTCAACCATGGTTGAACGTCACATTGTCACAAAGATTGTGTTGGTATGAAAATAAACCATGGTGAAGCATGGTTAACCATGGTCCAACGTCGCAATGTGACAAGGATTGTCTCAATATGAAAATCAACCATGGTCAACCATTGTCAACCATGTTTATATTAGTGTTTATAATATTTATCTTAGGGTTTCTATACCTTTAATTTATAATATTAGTCCCTTGGTTTTAATATATTCCCTTGGGTTCATAATCCCTTGGGGTTTTAGTATTGATACCTTAGGTTTATTACTCCCTTAGTTTTATAATATCTTATTTTAATCCCTTATGTTTATATTAGTGTTTAAAATATTTATCTTAGGGTTTATATACCTTCAGTTTATAATATTAGTCCCTTGGTTTTAATATTTTCCCTTGGGATCATAATCCCTTGGGGTTTTAGTATTAATCCCTTAGGTTTATTACTCACTTGGGTTTAT
This sequence comes from Pinus taeda, assembly GCA_000404065.3. Classification (NCBI taxonomy): domain Eukaryota; kingdom Viridiplantae; phylum Streptophyta; class Pinopsida; order Pinales; family Pinaceae; genus Pinus; species Pinus taeda. Next base: position 144,616 of record APFE030848403.1, on the reverse strand, counting down.
AAAATCAATCCCTTGGGTTTATTATTCCATTGGATCTATAATATGAAAATAAACCATGGTCAACCATATTCCAACATCGCATTGTGATATATTATCTCGATATGAAAATAAATCATGGTCAACCATGGTCCAACATCGTATTGTGATAAGGATTGTCTCAATATGGAAATAAACCATGCTCAACCATGTTTATTTTAGGGTTTATGATATTTATCTTAGAGTTTATATACCTTGGGTTTGTAATTTACATCGCATTATGACAAAGATTGTCTCAATATGATAATCATCGTCAACCATGGTAAATCATGGTGAACCTTGGTGAAACATGGTCAACCATGTTTTATAAAATCAAACATGGTCATCCATGGTCAACTATGGTCAAAGGTTGCATTGTCACAAATATTGTGTTGATATGAAAATCAAACATGGTTAAGCATGATCAACCATGGTCCAACTTTGCATTGTGACAAGGATTGTCTCAATATGAAAATCAAGCATGGTCAACCATTGTCAACGATGTTTATTTTAGTGTTTATAATATTTATCTTAAGGTTTATATACTTTGGGTTTATAATATTTGTCCCTTGGGTTTAATATTACTCCCTTGGGTTCATAATCCCTTTGGTTTATTATTCCCTTGGGTTTATAATATCAATCATGGTCAACCATGGTCAGTCATAGTCAATCATCTTCAACCATGGTCGAACTTCGCATTATCTCAATATGAAAATCAACCATGGTCAACCATAGTGCAATGTCACATTGTGACAGATTGTCTCGATATGGAAATCAATCACGGTCAACCATGGTCCAGTGTCGCATTGTGATAAAGATTGTCCCAATATGGAAATAAACCATGCTCAACCATGTGTATTTTAGGGTTTATAACATTTATATTATGGTTTAGATACATTAAGTGTATAATTTACATTGCATTGACAAAGATTGTCTCAATATGATAATCATTGTCAACCATGGTTAATCATGGTCAACCTTGATCAACCATGGTCAACCATGGTTTATAAAATCAAGCATAGTCATCCATGGTCAATCATGGTCAACCATGGTCAAACATCGCATTGTCACAAAGATTGTGTTGATATGAAAATCAACGATGGTTAAGCATGGTCAACCATGGTCGAACGTCACTTTTTGACAAGGATTGTCTCAATGTGGAAATCAACCATGGTCAACCATTATCAATGATATTTATTTCAGTTTTTATAATATTTATCCTAGGCTTTATATATCTTGGGTTTATAATATTTCTCCCTTAGGTTTAAAATTATTCCCTTGGTTTCATAATCCCTAAGGGTTTTAATATTAATTCATTGGGCTTATTGTTCCCTTGGGTTTATTGCTCCCTTGGATTTATAAGATCAATCCCTTAGGTTTATTATTGCATTTCGTTTATAATATCAATCATGGTCAACCATAGCCAACCATGGTAACCCATGGTTAACCATGATCAAAGGTCACATTATGACTAAGATTGGCTCAATATGAAAATCAACCATGGTCAACCATGGTCCAACATCGCATTGTAACAAAGATTGTCTTGATATGAAATTCAATCATGATGTAGCATGGTCAACCATGGTCAAATGTCGCATTGTGATAAGGATTGTCTCAACCATGGCCAACCATGTTTATTTTAGGGTTTATAATATTTATCTTAGAGTTTATATATCCTAAGTTTATAATTTTTATCCCTTGGGTTTATATTATTCATATGGTTTATAATATTAATCTTTGGGTTTAATATAAATCCATTGGGTTTATAATCATGGTCAACCTCGGTCCAACATCACATTGTGATAAATATTTTCTCAATATGAAAATCAACCATGGTCCAACGTCACATTGTGAGAAAGATTGTCTCAATATGAAAATAAATCATGTTCAACCATGATTGTTTTAGGGATTATAATATTTATCTTAGGATTTTTATACCTTGAATTTATAATATTGATCCCTTGGGTTTAAAATTATTTCCTTGGGTTTTTAGTATAAATTCCTTGGGTTTATTATTTCCTTAGGTTTATAATATCAATCCCTTGGGTTTATTAATCTAAGGGTTCATATTTGTTGGGTATAATGTTATTTATATGCTTTTTAATATTAGCCCTGGGTTATATAATCCTTGAATTTAATTAATTAATAATTATATTATAAAAAAAAAAACAATATTTAATGAAGATTTTAAATAAAAATATAAAAAACATTATTATTTAATTAACATTAGTTAGTTAATATAAATAATAATAAAATTAGTTATAGGGACAAAAATCAGTAGAATCACTAGGAGAATTTTTATGACGCATCCCAATGTGGTATACAGAAAAATTATAGGAAATATTGATGTGTTTACTCAATTTAGAAATATAAGATAATAATTATTATAAAACATATTATAAATATAATAATAAAGCAAAAAATTAGATAAATAATTAATTTATATTAAAATTTTTGTTAATAATTTAATAAAAATAATATTGATTATTAATAATAGTAATATTACATTGAATGTTCAACCCTACAATGAGATGGATATGGATTTTAATATATTAAGTGGCTTTGCAACTTGATCTAAGGGTTAGGGTTTTGAAGTTGGGCACCATGGCGAGACGCGCAGGGGGGAGTGATGCTCCCTCCTATAGTCAAGCAGTTACAGATAGAAGCAAGGACCTAGGAAGGCAGCGTTTCAAGAAACCTGTAGAGAAGACAATAGGGGCAAGTAACACAGACATATTGGGAGGAATCGAACAGGAAGGGGATCAGCAAGAAGCTAGTAAGGAAAAGGATAAAGGGGGTAGCAGTCAAAAACCCACTTCTATAAAGACAACTAGGGTCTGCAAACCTAAGTCGAACATCATTCTTCAGGTCATCTTAAGCAACCCAACAATACAAGCACATAAGGATCATATGATGGAACATGCGATCATATGCAAATTCATGGGGATATGGCCGACGGAAAGGGCACCGTATGTATGGATAAGGAGCCATTGGAAGCCAAAGGGGGAACACACCTTCATCTAGGATCCAAGGGCTTCTTCACAGTAGTATTCACAAGCCTAGAGGATAAAGTTAGAGTGTTCGAAGGAGGACCATATTTCTATGTTGTGGCAGGCCTCTGCATGCGGCCATGGATGATGAACATTGTTCTGGAACGTGAGACATTTACATCGGTATCGATATGGATCAGACTATACTCCCTTCCTCTTAATTATTGGCTACCGAAATCTCTAAAAACAATAGGCAACAAACTGGGGCATTTTCTAAAGATCTCAAATGCAGCTCTGAAAGGAAAATACACCTCCTTCAACCAGATATGTGTGGAAATGGACTTATCTGGAGCACTTCCGGACATGATAATTTTAGAATTGTATGATGAAGAATGGGTATAGGCGGTGGACTATGAACACATCCCATTTAGGTGCTGCAAATGCCATGAGCATGGGAATCTATATAGAGACTGCCCAACAAACAACATGGAGAGAAATGTGAAAATCACTGTGAATAAAAATCCTGAGGGTTTTACCAAGGTTGGGGGAAAAGGGAAAGGCGGAAAGAGGTTGCAAAAGAAGATCAATGAGGAAAGACAATCGAGCCACAATAGCTTCAAGATCCTAGAAGAAGACGAAGGAAACAAAGAAACAAACCAAGAAATGGAGAACATTATCACTAAGAAGGAAAGGTATGAAAGCATGGAAGGTATCATAGAAACCATTAGGGATATAAATAAGGACCATGAGATGACTCCAAGTGAGGCGGGAACAGAGGACTAGGAACTGCAGGAGATTCTAGATAGGGAAAATCTTGATCTAGAGAAATTTTTGGAACAAGGGACGACCAAAGGAGTGGACTCCCTGCCAAAAGATGAATATGACAGGGTTCAACATCGCTTCTTATGGAGATCACAATCGAAGGGAACTAGAGTCAAAATAAATCATGAAATCCAGGAATATAGAGGGGTCAAAATGTTGGAGGAGACACAGGCACAATCTCCAAAGAACCCATGTAGGAAAAGAGGAAGAAAAAGACAGAAGGAGTTGTTGAACGAATGCGGGAAACTATTGATTAACTCAGGTAAGATGGAAGAGCTTACCAGTTAATCCTTTACTAATCTTTCTTAATGAATCTCACAACCTGGAATATCAGAGGCATAGGAAATAGAAGGAAACAAAGAAATCTCAGTAATAGAAATAAAGAAGGAAAACCAGATATGGTTTTTATTCAGGAAACAAAATGTTCGATGGATAAGATTAGAGAAATACATAATAAATGGCTAATCAAGTATGAGTATTTAGAGGTTAAAGCAAAAAACTCAACGGGGGGGGTTCTCACGCTATGGGACCCACAAAAATTTGGAATCCTGGATGCTGAGGCATCTAGGAACTATCTTTCTTTGGAATGTCAACCTTTAGGGGATAAGGAGATATACATGATCACAAATGTCTATGGCCCTCAAAAGTAAGAATACAAACTCAAGCTTCTTACCTCCCTTGAGGAATTAAGAGCAAGATATCCTAATATGCCCTGGATTGTTGCAGGACATTTCAATATGATAAGATCTCTTACAGAGAAAAAAAGGGGCATTAGGCAGCTAGGCAGAGACTCCATGGCTTTCCAAAAATTCATAATGAACATGGGATTAGTGGACACGAAAACAATAAATGGGACCTTCACCTGGTGATGAGCCCCAAAATTGGTAACTTGTTGGGCTCATTTGGCCTAATTATCCTTGTTCATTCCTTGTTCAATCCTTCATTTTCCATAGCTTATGCATTATTTTCAGTATGTTTATGTCATTTGTACGAATAAGGGTAGTCACTCTTCCTAGGTAGCTAACACGTGCTCATTTCAGGTTTTTTTACACATGTTGGAGCAAAACCGAACAATCATGGGCTAGAAGACAGCCAAGCCTTAGGTGAGGATTCGTAGGGGGTTGTCTATGGCATTAAATAACCCTTCCTTGGGATCTTCACCCCCAACTCCGAGCTCCAAAGGCCACCAAAACCAAATCTAGAAGGCAACCAAGCAGATTTTGGAAGGGACTATCTAACTCATATTTTGGACAGCCGAGTTCCACAGATTGAGGAGGCTAGCTAGGGCCCTCATGATGTATAAATGTTGAGGCCTCAACCTTCGTAAGGGACTTTTGAAACCATTGCATATTTTTCACCACAGTGCTGCTAGCTTTACTTTGTTCTCTTGTAGCCATTTTTGGCATAACTCTTATGACTACTTTTTGATAATGAGAAGCAGTCCGATTTTATATCAACTCTGAGTTTTCTATAGGAGCCATAGCTCTCAGGGTTGGGCCCAACCTAAGAGCCTAGGGCTTCCTTTCTGTATTGTTACTTTTCCTTTATGCATCATTGTTTCCCTTTATGCATTTGAGACGTATTTCTGCTAGGCAGATTTAGTTGTGTTGCTAGAATAGATCATTATTTATGAATAGAATTGCTTTAGGTGTTTTGGTGAGATAATAACAGAAAAAAAATCCAAAGAAAAGGGACAACCACACTCTCGGTTTCACCTCATCCCTATTGGATCAGGGGCTGGAATTGAAGAAATAGTGCTGCCCCAACAAAAACACTAGTTTGCTTGACCATGCAATCCTTAGTGTACTATTTTCCTTTGCAGAAGTTAGTTATGGGTTTAGATCTCTGAAATGTTTCTTTGCATAGTTGATGTACATGGTTTTCTTTCCAATAAAGCTATTGTTCATTCATGTTATTGATAGTTAAACTAGATTAGCTAGGACTTTTATCATTTGCAAGAATTTGTTGATTCGGTTGAATGTACACCGTGCAGGGCATCTCCACCACTCTTTCATCCACCTAAACGTCATATTAGCCACCTGTTCCATCTCCTAGTTGGGTTCCTCATCTCCCATCTGTCCTTTTTCCACGTAACCCTACCTTCTTGCTCAATCATTGCCTTAGCCTTCTTCAAGCCAAGTCAGCCTTCTACACCTTCTCAC
>APFE030848403.1:94263-138607 GCA_000404065.3 Pinus taeda | reverse complement strand
TCAATCTCTTTTCGCAAATAGATTAGCTTTCTTCGAGTTAGCTTTCATCCATCAATTACAAAGCTTCTTCTAAGAGCTCATAGAAGTTGGCTTAAGCTCCTAGCATATTTGTGCCAACTGACCAAGTGACAGCTGCGACAAGAGTTAGTACTTGTGCATACAACACCGTCGCTTCCAAGTTTGTTACGAATGACCGGGTTGATAAAAGTAAAGAAGGGAGTCCCAGGAGTTGCAGCATTATTGCTGCAATACTGGAGCCCACCACCTGGAACAAAAAAAGGGTAGGGGCTTCACAAGTCACCTCTAAATTAGATAGAATTATTATCTCAGAGGAACTCTTTCTCTCAGGCCTTGCCATGACAGCTTCTTTTCCCTTTGGAGGTTCGGATCATTGGCATGTACAGCTGGAAGCCACTTTTATGGGTACACCAAGAAACAGACCTTTCAAGTTTGAGAATGCCTGGCTCTCTCACCCTGAATTCAACAGTAATATTTACAAATGGTGGAAAGAGGATCTAAACATTCAAGGCACTATAATGTTCATGCTCTAATAGAAACTTAAACATATCAAATCCAAGATTAAAGGTTGGAACAAAATGGAATTTGGCAATATCTTCAAAGCCAAAAGAATAGCTGAGCAGAAACTCCAGGAAATCAATCACATCAACATCACAGAGGGCTTTACCGAGGAGCGGAAAAATCTAGTTGATTCTTTGTAGGAAGAATGGGAAGAGTGGTGCTTGCAAGAGGAGATTTTTTGGAGACAGAAGTCAAGGATACAGTGGATTAGAGAGGGATAAAGAAACACAAGGTTCTTTCACAAATTCACCATGGATCACAGGGCACACAACAAAATTACAAAGCTCAAAGACTCTCAAGGGAGAGAAATTTTCTCTCACAAAGACATGGAATCTCTCCTTGTACAACATTTCCTCAGTATTGCAAAGGAGCCTCTAGAGGACAGATCCAAGTTCATCAACCATTTCACTCAGTACATCCCTCAGCTAGTCACTAGAGAAGATAACCACAATCTTAACAGACCAATGTTGGAAGAGGAGGTCAGTGAGGTGATCAATGAAATGCAAAATGGAAAATATCCAGGCCCGGATGGATTTAATGTAGACTTCTACAAAGCATGTTGGAAAACAGTCAAATAGGATATCCTTGAGGTGGCGGAAGACTTAAGAAGATCCAAAAAGGTTCTGAAGGTGTGTAAGGCTTCCTTCATAGCTTTGATCCCAAAAAAGGAAAATTCCATGACTCTGGATGGCTTTAGACCCATAGCCTTATGTAATGTAGTATATAAAATTATTTCCAAGGTGATCGCCAATAGACTCAAGCCCCTTTTACCAGCTCTCATCTCAAAGGAGCAAACAAACTATGTGGAAGGAAGACAAATCCTCAATAATATCATCCAAGCTCAAAGGTGGTTCACTCTCTCAAAAGCAACAAACAAGCTAGTATGATCATTTAATTAGACCTAGTGAAAGCTTATGACAAGCTAAGTTGGTCTTATATAAGGGCAGTTCTAAAATCCTATGGCTTCGACCAAAACTAGATAAGATGGGTTATGGCACTAGTTACCACGACTAGTTTCTCCATCATGCTTAATGACGCTCCTTCAAGACTCTTCACACCATCCAAAGGTCTCAGACAAGGGGATCCGCTCTCATCCTTCCTCTTTGTTCTCATGATGGAAGGGCTTGGTAGAGTAATTAAAATGGCTAATGCTGAAGGAAGAATCTAGGGCATCAAAATCACCTTGGATGGAGCGGTGAACGCACATCAACAATTTGTGGATGACACAATGCTGCAGAGCTTACCTACAGTCAAGGAAGCCAGAACCATCAGAGAAATTTTGAATGACTTTGCTATGGATGCTGGCATAGAGGTAAGCCTCAACAAACCAAAAGTTTTTTTCTTTAACACTGACATTGCTATTCAAACAAATATCACCAGAATTCTTGGGTTTCAAAGGAACCAACTACCTTCCAAGTATCTAGGCATACCTCTCATAGATAAACCTCTCAGCAAGGAAGTGTGGGAGCCAATTATAAATAAACTGTAGGACAAGATCCAAAAATGGACATGCAGGTCTTTAAACATGGCGAGGCACCTTGTGCTCACATAGGTTGTCCTGCAGGCCATTCCTATATTCATGTTCTCAACTCTTCCTGCTCCTAAAGGAGTTAAGTAGCAAATCAGGAGAATACAAAGGGACTTTCTATGGGGCAAAGGAGAACAGAAAAAGAAATGGGCTTTAGTAGCCTAGGACAAGATCTGCAAACTGAAGAGCCATGGTGGCTTGGGGCTTTATGATCCTAAAACCATCAACAAGGTTTCGGGAGCTAAACTCTGGTGGAGATGGATCAAGGAATCGATAACTCCCTGGGCTAAGCTTTGGAAACAAAAATATGCCAAGAATTGGCAAGATAAAGATCACATTAGAATGTCAGAGCTCGTAGTTAAGCCCTCATATTGGAGCTCCTTTTCCCCGAAAATTTGCAATAGGAACTTTTAAAGTGTCACTAGTTTCAAAAGGCTAATTGTGATCGTCAATCATATTTTATGTGTGGCGCCCCTCTCTCGGAGGTTTTCAATCGAAAGTCTCACTCTGATGCATAACAAGCCTCAACCTTCGATCGCTGATATGCGATTGTCAATGTCATCATTGCCACATCATTTTCACATCATTGCCACATGTCAGCTTGTGATTGGTGACACGTATCCCCCATTTTTGGCCCCTTCTGACCCTTAAAAATGCCGAATCCACTTGACATGTGTCCATCGTATGGCCACGTCATTTTTTACTTCATCCTCCACATGGCCCTTATTGAATCCAACCTTGCTCTGTTTTGCGATTAATTTCCTTTATAATTTGCTTTTGACATTTCCGGGAACTTTAAAATTGGAGGCCTATTTCCTAGTGATTTAACACTTCAACGCAAAATTTTTCTAATGATGAGATATGTGATTCCCCTTTGAACCTCTAATCACCGATTGTCAATAATGCAGGACCTCTGATCATCAGGATCCAAGACTCAAAACAACTTTTTTTCCTTTATTTTTTGGATTTTGAAGAATGAACTTCAACTTGTTCTATCTTTTGATCCAGGAGTCCATTTGGGAAGTTCTATATACCCTTGGAAAGCTAATTTAGAGTAATTTCCAATGGATAAGGTCCTATGAAGCTCTAATTCCTTCATATGCTTGAAAAATGACCTCAAAATTCCCTGTTTTATTTATTTAGATTTCCAAAGAAAATTTATATAAGCCTGAGGATTTAGCTAGGAGGTAGACTTGCTAAAATTCAAAATTTTTGTAACTTTCAAGGTTGTCAAAATAACTTACAACAAGATACACTAGTGGAAAAATAATTGAAGGGATGAAAACTGTTAATGCTAGTGTGTTGATCGAATTTGTTGATTAATACATAAGATGTTCCAGCATTCAAATATAAAGATGTGTTAATTTAAGAGATTCTACATGTGCTTTGAATTAGAGAGTCTTCCTCCTCACATGATAACACTCAAAAATCATTGCTTCCTCTTTCCCATTGTTGGATATAATTACTTTTCATTTTATTAAAGCTTAGACTAGCAACGTGAAATCCTAAAGGATTAACATTGATTGTTGGTACAACAAAGCCCAAAAACTAGTTAAGATTCAAAGAATAGTGGAACCAACCTGACAAAAGATCAGAATCATGTGTCAAATCAAATCCAACATTAATATCAACTTGAGGAACTACATCTTCCAAATGACTTAAGCACTGGCTAACCTTCAAGAGGACATATTTCACTAGGAAAATGATCTATAGATAGATAGATCATCAAATTTGGATGGCTTAGAAAGATCTATTAGTAAATATGTACTATAATCATTAGATGTGTCACTGAAAACATTGTTAATGCCATTAACTTGATAGGATTTAAGATTTAGCATATGGAATTCTTCATGGGTAAAGAATCTATATGACTCATTTGAAGGGTTATATGTAACATCTTCCTCCTAACCTATGAAATATTTACAAATGAAAAAATCATGAACAAAAGATTCAATATTTTCATGTTATAATTATGAAACCACACCATCATGTGCCTAATTATAGTCACAACTAGTAGGGTAAATATCTAAATAGTTGAGAGAACTTGTTGTTGTAGTAGACTCATTGAGAATATTAGGATATAGCATAAAGTGTATTAAATATGAAAGAAGATGAAAATATTTGTATGGAGAGATACCACATGCACCCGAATCAGACTTAGAATTCAAATCCTGCATAGTCATATTATCTTATGACAACACTGGATGATAATGCATGTTATGTTCCATAAGATTATTTGAAAATCCCTTGTCACCTAAGAGAATGCCTTGATCATTGCAGGGATGTGAACGTAAGATCATATCATGAGGAGGCTAAAGACTAATTGAATGAGCAAGACTTTCATAATGGTCAAAGAATGATATATCGAGGTGATTTTTGGATTGGGATTTCTCTTCTTCAACAAGGTATATTAAAGTTTCAAAAACCTGATAATCTAATTCTTCTGGTTTTGATATCTGACAATGTATGGATCAGAGGAATTTCAAGAGAATCCTAAATTGAAAGATTATCCCAATCTAAAGCTAGAGTTTTCAAACTATGAGAAGTATGTTCAATAATTAGATTGAAGACTTGCAAATCTAGGTCTTCTTGAGGAGGTAAAATATAATCCAATGTACTTGGGCACCCATCACTTCTTATATCAGCATAATCATGAATTTTAAGGTGATTGTTGTTCAATATTTCAACTTGAGTAAGGCTTTTTAGATCATTTAATTAGTTATCAAGATCTTAAGATGACTAATCATCATTTTGACACAAAATAATCTAAAAGAGGGAAGAAATATGGAAAGTGTCTTCACTCTTTTACTCCTCTACATGTGAGATATATCCACCCTATACATGATCACCATGTGAACAAACAAATTGAGAGTCAAAAGTATATTGAGCAATTACTAGTGGAGCATATATATTAAGTGAATCAAGGTACAAAGGGACAGGTGTGTAAATGGCAGAGGCACATCTATTAAGTGAATCAAGGTACAAAGGGCCATGAGGTGTAAATGATATAGGATGACATGTATCCCTTGAAGAAACATTACTTTCAATTGAATCAGATTCAGGATTAAGATTAAGAATACTAATGTTATCTTGAATAATCAAAGGATTAGATTCGATGGAATCATGAGAGACATAAAATATTTTTTTGAATGAAAACTGGTTCATGGGAAGAAGATGAATGTGGGAGGAACTAATCAGTAATTTGGTTTTCATATTTCCCAACTCCAACCTCGACACAAAGAACCTCTTTGTTTGGTAATGAGAAAGTATGAGGGCTAGGAATAAAAGGAATAATAGATTCCTCCTTCAAGAATGGAGGTGCCTCATGATCGCGAAAATTTGGAAGAGCGAAGCCATTAGGAGAATCTAATTCAAATTGTTTCAAGGAGACTAGAACCAAATGTAAAACTTTTCACCCATGAAATCTCAATCAACATACTATTTAGAAAAATCATAGCAAAGGTGAAGAAACCAATCGAGAAAATTATCTACTGATTCACTAGGTTTCATTCTAAGCTGATTGATTCTTTTATATACATCTTTATAACCATACTTATCAAAACCTTCCTAAAGCTCCTTAGCAAGTCTCTCAAATGAATGAATATAAGAAGTTGGTAATGTATGACACCAATGCTTAACATAACCTTCAAGTGTGAGGGTAAACATTTTAGCATGAACATCATAACAAATTATTCCATTAGGAAGTCAAAATTGAATGAATAAAAGCATATTCCCAAGCACGATTTTTGGACCCTTTCCATCAAACTTAAGATGTGACAATTTATAAATTATTTCCATAGGGATCGTAAGATTTGATCTGTTAAAAAAACATCACAATGTTATGATTTGGGAATGATCCATTTCAAGATGAAGATTCAAAATAGACTCAACGGTATCAGTTTGTCATCTATCCCTCCTTCTAGCGCCACTTGTTGACAGTGTTGGAAGTCTACCAACATAGGTGGTCTCCCTAGTAAGAAGTCCCAAATAGATATCACACTGTTTAGAGTAAGAGCCCCATCCAGATAATAAGCTCGACCATCATAACTTAGAGGTTTTCCTTGGCTGCAATAAAAATCATAAGAGAGTATGCACATAACCTTTGAAATAAGCAAGGAAGTTGACACTGCGAGGCATACAATTGTAATGTATATAAGGTACTTTCACAGAAAGGAAAGAAAGAGTGAGCATCTAGAAGAAAATTAATATTACTATCCTAAAAGAGACACGTAAGATCATAGAGGAAATCATTGATTAACCTAAAAAGTAGATCACAAGATAACAACGATCATGAAAGCAAGTAACAACACACATTCAACAATATGCATACCAAAACCAACAAAATAGTTCATTTTATTTAGTATGTATGAACACAAAACTTATACTGCAAACATTAAAAGAATAGTCTTACAACATCCATGATACATGCATGAAAATGTGTCAGCTTTGATAGCTCCATATATTAAGTGAAAGTTCCAAGATACATAATTTCAATGCTACAAGACTAGCCCCAATAGATGAACATTAAGTCACCACTTGCTCCTCTAAAGAATGATCTTCTCTCCTATGCGAAGCTAGAGAATCCAAGGTGAAAATTCATTTTTATTGATCTATGAGGATGTATTTATAACGAATTAGGTGACTCTCCACCTACCTCATGACTCTTGACCTCCCTCATAACTCTTGAGCTTTCCATGTGAATTTTCAAATTCCTATGTGACCTTTGATCTTATACATGATTCTAGGACTTTCTAGTGACTTTTCGCATTCCATGTGTGACCCTTGGGCTTCCACACATTTTACATTTTATCATTTTTTTGAAATACAAAATTACATTCCATAAATTGTGGAAAAATACAATGACAACATATGACTTTGTAGTGACACTTTGAGAAGCCATGAATTGGCGATGGTAACATAAGACTTCATTGTAGTGTATCAATGCCAAGCTCTTCTTTATACTACTATATCTTCATAGATTCATGATAGGTCTTTCTTGTGCTTCATATTAATCCTCCAAATGGTTTGAATAAGTATAGGAACCTTCTAAGTGAACATGAGTTCCCATCTCTTTGTAGTGGTCCAATATTTATTTTACTCCTATATGATAACATATTTGTCTTATCTCCACGAGTACCTTATTGAAACCCTCCTTGATAACCTCCTTGACATCATCTTGTCATGGTAAAATGATATCACCTACAAATGAAATTCACTCATGACAAGACAAAATTAGTCCCATAATCACCTATTTTGTCGGTGTTTGCACATGTAACATGATAGCTATGATGGGACTTCATGCAAGGGATTAAAATAAAGGGTCTAAGAATTATGCATTTGAGCACTGCGAGGACCAAGAATGAATCCATTTTCCACTGGAGCTGGGCAATGTTCAATAAGGGAAGGTTCATCAAGGTTTTGCACGATGGGAAAGTCTATGAGACAAGGGTCATAGGCTTGCTCATTGAGGATGTGCAGTGCACTAGGAAGAGGAAGAAGGAATTGCACAGTTGGGCTCTGCAAGGACTGAGGAATGTCTCTATTATCCACTAAAACTATGCAATGCGAAATTGAGACAAGGAAAGACAAGTCATTACATAATAGGTAGGTTCAGGTAGAAATAATAGCAAGACTAAGAACTGTAATTGTAAATTCACAGTGGTTGTCAAGAAGAAGACTCTAATATTTCACAGTTGAGCACTGCAGTGATGTAGAGCTGCACCTATTTTCCACTAAAACCGCACAATGTGAAATAGGAGGCAAATTTGGTGAAAGGATTGTGTAGAGGGCTAGTGTAAGTAGCATAAGGTTAAGTCACTATGCCTTAGGGATTCTCACTATGCAACGATGGGAAGGAAGCCTTTGTATTATGCAATTTTTCATTGCAAGGAGACAAAGAAGTTCTCACCGTCGACTAGAAATTATTAATGCACAATACAAGGCAAAACTGATCAAGGCTATTTTTAATGAGGCAATATAAGTAGCAAGGGTTTAATGACTATGCTCTGAAAGTGTTCAAAGCACAATAATGTGAGTTGTCCTCAAGAAAGGCTCAGTGCACAGGTTCAGGAGGTAAGAGTCTCTCACTAAGACTTAAGAATGCATTGTGCTCATTATTTAGTGGGGGTTCAATGTATTTTTAATGTGCGCATGATGGGAGGACCAAGAAGAGCTCCAAATTGGCTAAGTGTGGGATTAATGGAACAAGAGAAGGAAAGAAATCCAAACAAGTCCCAAACAAGGATCACACACATGAATACCATCAAATATAAGGTAAACAAATGTAAAGAATCCAACACTAACACATATACATTGAAACGATAACAAAGGGGCATTTGTTTATGAGTGCAACAGTTTAAATGTAAGTTTGTGACACTTAAATACAAGTTTGAGATACAAGTGTCAATTGATGTCAAAAGATGCATTATGCCATGGGAGAGTATCCAACATGTGTTCTTATTATAGATAAGATCAACTAGTACAAGCGAGTGCGTTGGATATGTGTGCTAGAATGTTCTTAACAAGATATGTGAAAACAAGTGAGAGCGACACATATAAAAGTGAAATCAAGTAAAATAAACACATGGAAACACAAAGAAAACATAAGTGACACATGAAAAATTGAAAGAAAGTAGTAATAACACATGTAAGAGAAAAATAAAGTAAAAATAACAGTCAGTAACTCACCTAGATGATGGAGAATTCGCAACCATGGATGAGAGGATGCTTCTTATAATATTCCAACAGTGCATAGAGCTCAAAAGTGAAAGAGAAATATAAGGATGAGCTCTAGACTGGATTCTTTATACAAGAAGAGAAAACATGCAATTAGGGCTAAAATTGATGAGTGCGTTTAGTGCTTGTCAAGAAACTAGGAGCCAAGGGTGAATTTTCTGACTTGAAGAAATGCATTCTTACTATCAACAAAGAGTGTGCAATCACCATCTACAGAAAATGCCCTTACATTGTCACTATCCTTAAGGAGTGTGCAGTCTCTGTCATTAGGAATTGTGTAAGCATTGGCATCAAGGACTGTGCAAGCACTTTCCACAAGGATTGTGCAAGCACTATTTCTAGAGACAATGCAACCATTTTGATTACGAATTGTGTAGTCATTTTCCACAAGGATACACATTGATTGTTGGGATTTCTTAAAAGAAGTGCAGTTGTGAAGACATCATGAGTTGGGCATGTGAAAGCAAGTAGTTCAACACTTAGAATCTTAAAGGAAGACTTGAAAACTTAAAAAACATGATAGAACATGACCCTAATGGCTTTAAATGAAAGATAACATAACCATAAGGAGGCTCCAAAATTTGAATGTAGGCAAAATTTGGAGTGTGTTTTTCATAGGGACAATAGGAGGATTCAAACCAATATTTTTTTAGGCTATTAAGGAGAGCTATCGAGATATAAGTGGTCAAAATTTTAGATTTTACTTCACTATAATTTTGAAAATATACCTTGTGGAAGTTAGGGTTTGTGACTACTCCTAACATCATTGTTTAAACGAGTTGTATTGGTAGGATTATTATATAATTTTCCTGGATAATTTTCAAACTATGAAATTTCTAGGGTTCTACAGAGATATATGAAGTACCTCTAAACCATATAACCTAAACCATGATATTCATTTGCAACCTAGAAATGTATAACCTATTCGGCCTTTAAGGTATCCATATACAGAGAAGAGAAAGATCACGGACCTGTTTCGAGAAATGTTAGAGGTTGGAATAATTCAACCTAGCCAAAGTGCTTTCTTTTTACTAATGGTGATGTTTACAAAAAAACATGATTCATGGAATATGAATTACAAATTAAGAATCAAAAAGCCATATAACCATATGCACAAAAAATTTACACACAAACATTAAACTAGAGGAAAAGGCAAAGAGCCATCATGTGGTCTCTCATGCTCATGTAATTCACATTATTCAAAAAATTTAATAATGCATTTAAATACATGAGTAAGTGGTCTTAAGATAGTGCGTCTATCTTAGACTCACTTGGTTGAGACAATTTCTCAACTTACACACTAATTTAGGAGAGCTAGCTAGAGAGAATCTCTCATCCAAACTAGACTCCTTAGTTTGAGTAAGTCTCATGATTTTATTTATTTAATTTAATAATTGGATTTATTATTGATTTTTAAGAGAGTGAGGCTAAAAAATTAGACTTTCCTCCATCTTCACATGTACATCCAATATTCCATGTTTCTTGATTAAATAAGGTGATCAATGATAAGATCCAAATCCAAAGTATTTTAACATGGATTAATAAAGGAGGAAAAAACATACTAGAATAAAAGAAATTGAAACATGGATCAAACAACTAAGAAATCAAGAAATTACTAAGTGCATCATGGAGGGGCATGTTATCCCTATAAAATACCATGTTGATGTTAATATATATATATATATAGAGAGAGAGAGAGAGAGAGAGAGGGAGAGAGAGAGAGAGAGAGAGAAGAGAGAGAGAAGAGAGAGAAGAGAGGTAACAATTATAATGATGAGGTGTAATGAAAGGTTCTAGCCTATATAATAATATAATAATAGAAATGTAATAACTCAATACCTAGGGATTAATAAGGGATGATCGAAATGTATGTGTGTAGAGAAAGAGAGAATATGTTGGAGTGTTGTTGGAGTTTGGTACCTTGTTCAAGCCTTTTTCCCTAGTGGATTCATATCCTCAACTCAACAGTGACCAACTGCTGAGAATACTAGAGCAATGTGTTATATGGCTAGGTGGAGCATCCAAGGCTTGCAACTAGTTGATGAGATTTTCAAAAGATAAGTGTTCTTAATTATGTATTATATGCTTTATAATTATGTATTATATGCTTATATTAAGTATGTTATTATGTTTACATGTTATTAATAAATTATGCATCTTTCTAAATGTGTATTATTCTATTATGACCATGTATATGTTGCATTTCATGGTAGAATTCATTAGGTATGCATGACAAAGAATAATATTTTTGTTAGAGATACCTTATTGGTAGATTTGGACCTTTTTGGGTGACCATAGTGTAATGTGGAATGAGAGTCAAAGGATTTAAGTGTTATATAGCCTAATTGGGCATAATTAATTATATTATTAGAGAATTACTAAACCAAGTTGAGTAACATTCTAAAAATTCATGGCATTAGAGTTTACGAAAAGCTATATTATGCCTTAGTGGGTGGCTAAGGGAATTATAGAAATGATGAAAAAACAAATGGAGAATCTAATATAGGAGAATCATGGATTCTAGACAATACTCATAATCAATCAAATATTTTATTCAATTAAGCAATAATTCCTTCTTAGTTACTAACTTCATAGGATTACATCGAACTCTTGGTTGAGGTGAAATGAAATAAATACAAGATGTTGGAATTGAAACAAAATAATAAGGATCTTGCAAATGAAAATATGGATATGAATATTGTTGCAAATGAACAACAAAAGTAGCAAAGGATTCAAAAGAACCTCAACCTACTCAGGCTAAGAACATGTGTCAAACTCAACATACTTGGGAAATTAACAAACTAAACCTCCTAATTAACCAATAACTTTTATGTTCATCGTAGGCATGTGTAATTTGGATATTATTATAGAGGATTTTTTTAGTGTGTATAGTTTTTATCTTTTTGTTATATGATCCAAATTAGATTATTATATTGTTTTTCATCCATCTCAATTCTCTTATAATGGAAAAAGTGGAGGAATTAACTCATAGGACCATTTTTATTGGTTTTTGGAAAATTAGGGCTTGAAAGCTTCCAAGAGCATTTTGAGGCATCAATGGCATTTTTTTGGTGTAAAACTTTGTTTCTTTAGTAAAACACCTTTTTTTTTAATATTCTACACACAAATAACTTTCCAATGTTACAAGAATCACGTCAATCAGAATATGTATGCAAAATTTATGCCACTCAAACGTTGACCTTCATGTTTTCACCACCATAATTTGAGAGGATGTCAGATCAACCTCCATTATTTATGGAAAATGGGATAGTCACATGATTATGATGAAGAAGACTCTAGAATAGTCTATATTGTAACTTTTGTTATGATCTGATTGGATCATTATATTTTTTTTCATGCATATTGATGCATTTGGAGTGGAAAAAGTGGAGGAATCAACTCACGAGACCGTTTTTACCCGCAGGACCCAGTTTGGAAAAACGGGGTATGAAACCTTCGAGGAGCATTTTGAGGCATAACATCACATTTTTTGGGGTAAAACATTGTTGCTTTAGTTCTACACCATTACATGTTATTCTACACACATAGATATTTCCAACATTGCAAGAAGCGCATCAATCACAGTCTATATGCAAAATTTAGGCCACTCAGAAGTTGACCTCCTTTTTTCACACCCATAGTTCGGGAGGATGTCATGTAAACCCCCATTATTCATGGAAAAGGGGCTAACCATGTGATTATGATGTAAAAGAATCTAAAATAGTATATATTGTAACTCTAGTTAAGAGTTGATGTAGTCAAAATTAACCACTAATAGGCTATCAAGTTGTGTTATAACCAGGCCACTAGGAGGAAGAAGCATTCCATTTTTTCGAGAGAATTTTGTTCCATAATTGAGGAAAGATAGTCACGAGAGATGGGAGGTAGAACACATAGAGAGGATTTTTTCATTGTAGCATCCCACGGGCCACCAACATTACTTCTTTGTACCTGCAGCCATTTTTCCAAACAAAGAAAGAGAGTGAAGCAACCTCACCTTCCAGTTGGGTTCCCTCCTAAAAGGGTTTCCCAGAGAAAATATTTTTTCTTCTATGTGTGTGTGTGTGTGTTCTTATTTTGTCATTTTCTACTTTTTTGCATAATTTATGTTCGCATGCATGCACTAATTATAGTTAAATATACGGTTCTTAAATTTTTAATAAAACCGTAATAGTGTAGAATCTCATATTTTCAATATAATATTATTAGGTCTATTGTGACGAACTGTCAAATGGAATATCCATGGAAGTTTACGGATAATTTGGTATCAGACAAATTTTCTATGGTTATTTTGTGGAGATTTCAGGTATCTAGATCGGCGGGGCCAAAAATCATAAAACCCTAATCATGGTCAATGAATCTGTAAACAAACCTCGTGATCCTGTAAAGGTGAGGTTTTCATGACTCGAAAAACAATTCACAGATATAAAATGCAATGTAAAACTCCTCATGGCGGCCGTAAGTAATAAGCTAGGGAAATTTGGAGAAGATGGGGGTTCAAATGCAGATGAAAAATCAAAAGGGGGATCGGGAGATCAAGAAGACATGGAGAACCAACCGAAGAAAGAACCCAGAAAAAATCAACCTAGTTTGAGTGTTGTGAATCAATCCCTATTCAAAATGGAAGCAAAAGTCAATAAGTTGTACCATGGCGAGATCGACACTCTGAAGCTGAACCATTGGTTGTAGCAACTGGAAGTTTACTTTAGCGTCCAACATATCAAGGAAGGGCAAAAGACCTCATTTGTGAGGCTAAAATTAGAGGGCTATGCATTGACTTGGTGGGAGAGCCACACGAAAACCCTGAGGTTAGAGGGATAAACTCTAGTGACTAAGTGGGAGGATTTCAAAACCCTCATTAAGTCACAATTTTATCCCATTGGGTACGTGGAGGACTAGTGGATCTGGTGGTATTACATCCTACAAAAGTTGGGCCAAAGCATGCAGGAGTACACCACAAAATTAAGGAAGATGGCTATAATGTTGGCTATATCTCCAAAGAACCTAGATGTACTCCTCAAGTATTTGGGGGTTCTGCACTGTCATCTATGTGAGTAATTGATGTTGTTCAAGTCCAAATCGTTGGACGAGGCTTGTGTACAGGCATAGTACCTAGAGAATATAGGCCTGAAGAGAGAACAATCAAGTGGATCGAAGCAGAAGGAGAAACAAGAAGCTTCTAAGGAGGGGAAGAGGAAGAAAAAGGGGGAAAAGATAAGAAGACGATAGCCACAAAACACTAGCGTAAAGACCCTAACAACCACTACAACCATTGCAACATCGATGGCCATACAAAGGAAAAATGTTGCAGGTTTCATCCAAAACTAAACCTAAAGAACAAGAAGAAAGATAATAAGAAGAAGAATCTCACTGGCACTGATTCGAGCAATCAAGTAGAAAGAAGCTTAGATTTGGATGAGAAGATTGTTTGTACATCAGTATAGAGGGAGGTGAATCTGAGTAGCCTTCAGTGAGAGGAAGAGAAATAAATTACCAAACTCTTCCATATAAAGATACAGGTCAAGAAGACAAAGATTGATGCTTTGTTTGACTTAGGATCACAGGAGAATCTCAATGCAGCATACCTCATCAAGAAGTTGGGGTTGGAAGTTCATGATCATCCAAACCCATATCCACGGGGATGGGTAAATAAGGATACAGAGTTGAAGGTAACAAAATGGTGTAAAATTAGATTTTATATTAGTGATGATTTTATTGATGAAGTAGATCTAGATGTGATTCCCCTTGATGTATGTCGAGTCATGTTTAAGAGTCCATACATGTACATGTGTGATGCAATTTTCATGAGGAGAGATAACCAGTATCGGCTCATCAAGGATGGAAAATCACTCATCTTCAACACGCACAAAGGCAAATCGAAAATCTCACTACTAAGTGCCAACCAAGCCAAGAAATTAATCAGTTCCAACAAGAAGTATGTTTTATTATTTTTAAGAGAAATTCAATCTGAAGAGGAGTCAATAAGAGGCAAGGCATCCTTGGAAGGGTGTACTAAGAAATAGAAGCAACAATTCGAGGAGTTGTTACAAGAATACAAGGATGTGTTCTAAGAGCCTAAAGCATTACCACTTAAGAGATAAGTGGAGCATGAGATCCAACTATTGCGAGACTCTTGATTTCCAAATATTGGGTTGTATAGGTAGTATGTTATAGAAGAAAGTGAGGTGAAGAAACAGTTGTAGAAGCTTTTATAACAAGGTGTCATCTGACCGAGTACATCACCATGTGGGTCACCCATCATCATTGTGTCGAAGAAGGATGGGACTTGGCAGATGAGTATAGATTACATGGCATTGAACACAATCACGCTCAAGAACAGATACCCCCTGCCCAGAATATACGATCTACTAGATCAGTTGCAACAAGCAAAGTACTTCACCAAGCTGGACTTGAAGTTTGGATATCACCAGGTGCAAGTCAAAGAAGAAGATACATGTAAGACTGCCTTCAAAACCAGGCAAGGTTTGTATGAGTGGTTAGTTATGCCATTTGGCCTATGTAATTCACCTGCTACATTTATGAGATTAATGAATGATGTATTGTGCCCTTTTGTAGATTCATTTGTTATTGTCTATTTGGATGATATACTGGTATATAGTGTTACCTGGGTGGAGCATATGTCACATTTTATGTGGGTGTTGGAAACATTGAAGAAGCACAAGCTGCTACCAAATCTCAAGAAGTGCGATTTACATAATAGTCTTTGGTGTATCCGGGCTATGTGATCGGTGGAGGAGAACTGAAGATAGATCCTTCCTAGATGGAGGTCATCATGAAATGGACAATGCCTACTATTTTTTATGGGGCAACATAGTACTTGAGGAAGTTCATAGCCTCATTTTTAGCGGTAGCAACACCGCTCCATGCCATAACAACAAGTGGCAAGAGTTTCCAGGGGGGAAAGTTCAACAAAGGTTTTTCAAAGAGCTAAAGAAGATGATTAATCAAGCACCAATTATGGAATTACCAAACTTGTAGCGGCCCTTTGAAGTGGAGACAAATTTGAGTGGGTATGTTATGGGAGTTGTCTTGATGCAGGGAGGAAGGCCTCTATGCTACCATTCTGAAGTATTTAATGGGGCATTCCTGAACTACCCTACATGTGACAAGGAGCTCTATGCCATGGTGAAATATATGAAGAATTGGAAGCACTATCTAATGGGAAAAAATACAATAATCCACATAGATCACCAGTTGTTACAGTACTTGTAGGCCTAGTGTAAGCTACAACAGATCAGGCATTACAAGTGGATGGGGTCTTTATAGCAGTTTCATTTGGTGATCAAGTATAAGAAAGGAAGCACAAGCAAGTTGGCCGACATGATTTCAAGGCCAACCAAATCAAATATCATAGCTTTAGGGACTCTTATGCACATGGATCCATTCACCAATGATGCATACATAAAGGCATATTCAGAAGATGAGGACTTCTAGGAGGTGTATCAACAGTTTTAGAGTCAGAGTCACATGCATGATGGTAATAGCATGGTTAAATACCATCTCTAAGATGGCTCACTCTACAAGCTAATGCATGATGGTAATAGCATGGTTAAATACCATCTCTAAGATGGCTCACTCTACAAGCTAGATAAGTAATGTGTTCCTAAAGGTGAACAATTGTACTTAGTCAGAGAGGCTCACACCTCCAAGGTTGAATGGAACTTTGGTGTAGGGAAGACCATGGCTAACTTTCAGAGTTATGTGTATTGACCCAAGATGCAAGAGCGGGTAGCTAGGTTCATAAGAGGATGCATGCTTTGTTGTATTAGTAAGCCTAGCAACATGAAACAAGGTCTATATCATCACTTACCTATACCTACTCATCCTTGGGAAAGAATTTCCGTGGAAATTGTGGGAGGTTTACCGATAACGAGGAAGGGACATGACTACCTATTCATGGTAGTTGAGAGGTTCAACAAAATGTTTGTTTTGATGCCTTGTAAAAAGACCATCAATGGGAAAGAAGCAACAAATTTGCTCTTTGGATAGGTCTGGGTGCACTTTGGGATACCAAGGAGCATCATTTCAGATAGGGATATAAGATTTCTCAGTGAGTTTGGACTACATTGTGGGAGAAGATGGACACAAAGTTAATGAGATCTACAATAATACATCCACAAACATATAGGAAAAGATAAGTAGTCAACAGGATTTTAGATGTAACTAGAAGCGTCTAAAGACCTAGGATGAAAATATGTTATATACACAACATTCTTACAACAGATAAATCCACACTTCTAGAAAAGTCCCCATTTGAGACTTGTTTTGGATATTTTCCACCTCCACCTTTGGAAATTTCATACGGGAAACAAGGAGGAGTGAGGGAATATTTTATAGGAGATTCTTTGAGGGCTGAAAAATTTATAGAGAAGATCAGGTAGATCCATCTGCAGGTACAGGAAACACTGTAAAAATAAAACAAGAAGTATATAGCCAGGCATGATCAACACATAATAAAGAAGTCATTCAAGGTGGGAGACAGAGTATGGTTATAGTTGAACAAGAAGAGGTTGTAGGGGCCTAATAAAAAATCAAGTCTTTGAGGTATGGTCCCTTTGATATAATGGAAAAGGTGGGTGATATTGCATATAGACTCATATTACCACCATATATGTGCAGTTACTCAGTTGTGAATGTAGAGAATCTGAAACTCTATGATCCTTCCATGCTCAATCAGGAAGAGGAACAGGTCCTACGTTCTGTGGAGGATTTGGCACTAGATGCTCAAGAAGAGTTGACAAAATATACAGTTTCTCATAAGATGTCTAGAACTACAATATAGGGGCAACGTGACCTTTAGCAAATTGGATTGAGGGGACAACTTCCAGGCAAAGCTAAATGGTACACTAGAGAGAAGGTGGAGGAAAAATTTCCTCACCTCAATAAGTAGAAGATTTTGGGGACCAAAAGCATCTCAAAATCGGGATGTGTGATCTTTTCCATCCATATCGATGAATTTAGAGAGGAAAAAGTGGAGGAATCAGCGCATGAGACCATTTTTACTGGTGGGACCCAATTTGGAAAAACAAGGTCTGCAACCTTTTGGGAGTGTTTTGCAGCATCAAATGATTTTTTTTGGGGGTACAAATTTGTCTCTTTAGTGTTGCACCATTTCATGTTATTACACACAAATTTGTTTCCAACGATGCAAGAAGCGCATCAATCAAAGTCCGTATGCAAAATTTATGCCACATAGAAGTTGACCTTCCTATTTTCACACCCCCCATTTGAGAGGATTTCACATCAACCCCCATTATTCATGGAAAAGGGGTTATCCACATGATTGTGACATAAAAGATTCTAGAAGATTCTATATTGTAACTCTAGTTCAGAGTTAATGTAGTCAAAATTAACCACTAGTAGGCTATCAGGTTGTGTTATAACCAAGCCATTAGGAGGAAGGGGCATTCTATTCTTTCAAGAGAATTTTTTTCCATAGCTAAGAAAAGATAGCCAGCAGAGATAGGAGGTAGAGCACATACAGAGGATTTGTGCACTGTAGCAGCCCATAGGCCACAAGCATTACTTATTTGTACATGCAACCATTTTCCAGACAAAGAAAGAGAGTGAAGTGACCTCACCTTCCAGCTGGGTTTCCCAGAGAGCATATCTTGTGTTTTATGTGTGTGTGTGTTATTATTTTTTCGTTCTCTACTTTTCTGCATAGTTTCCATTCTCATGCATCGACTAATTACAGTTCTTAAAGTTTTAATAAAATTGTAATAATGTAGCATCTCATATTTTTAATATAATATTATCAGATCTGTTGTGATGAACTATCTAGTGGAATATCCACAATAATTTACGGATCAAGTTAAGAGTTTAGGTAGTCAAACCTAACCACTAGTAAGCTATCAGGTTGTGTTATAATTGGGACACTACGAGGAAAAGGGGTTCCATTCTTTCAAGTGCATTTGTTCCATATATGAGCAAAAATAGCCCAAAGGGAGAGGAGATAGAACACATAGAGAGAATTTGTGCACTGTAGTAGCCCATGGGCCATATGCCATACTTCTTTATACTCACACCCATTTTCTATTAAGAGCGAGAGAGCAAAGCGACCTCACCTTCCAGTTGGGTTTTCTCTAGGAAGGGTTTCCCAAGTCATATCTTGTGTCAAATGTGTTTGTGATATTTTATTTCATTGTTCTTTATTTTTTGCATAATTTTAGTTTTCACGGACACAAAATTAACAATAACATATAGATCCATAAGTCTAAAGTGAAATAAAATTGTAATAATGTAGATTTCGAATTTTTAAATATAGTTTTATCAGATTTGTTGTGATGAACTGTCCAGTGGAATATCCATGACAATTTATGGATCATTTTAAGTCTTAACTAGTATATAGCTTGAATGGGCCTAATGACTAAGAACATGTGTTTCCTCCTAAGAGTTCACAAGTTCAAATCCAAAGCAGGTGAGAGTATGCATGACTTCGTAGACTTTAACAGTCAAATATTTCTGTGATTTGGATCCCTTGTCCCATAAACATGGAGATTTCGTACACCAATTTGATGTTTGGATTGGTCATGACCTTAAATTTAATTAACAATAACAATAATAAAGTACTTTTACTAATTTAATCATAAATACTACTTTACTCTTCAATTCGAGTCATTATATTCATGTATTGCTAATCTAAATGAAAGTTTGGTTTTCTCTATCTCAAGCACACATTTCACATTTCCATTCAAAACACACACTTGATTTGGATTTAAACAGGAATGCAAAAAATTATAGAAATAACTATAAATACAAAGATGCAGCATAAATAATACTTCATTTCATTAATGTAAAATACTGAAACATGCTTACAAACATAAACAAAAATAAACCAACTAGGGCGATGGTAGCTTGTCTCTGAGAAGAGATGTGGTAGCTACATACCTCTGAACTGTCTTACAATGAGGCTCGAAGGCCTATTTATTGTTGAGAAACAATGGAAAACCCTAAACATCCAAAAACCTAACCCTAGGAGATGAAGCACCAAACTATGGGCCCATTTTGGGTAAATTGGTACATCAACTTCTCGGGGTCATAACTTTGGAATACGATCTCTGTTTGACACGCACAATACCTCATTAGAAAGATCTATTTGAGGAATATAACTTTGGGATGAGAAACGTTTGTCCATGGACCCATGTTGCTCCAAGTTTTCCCAAAAAACGTTGTTCAGGGCCACAAAATGGCTCCGGAAGTTCAGGACCCGAAAAACTGCTAAAAATAGTAAACTATGCTACAACTAAGGAAACTGAAAAACTAAGAGAGACAATTGTGGGGGTCCAAATGGGATAGGTAAATGGCCACCAACATCCACCTGGATCATTCCTCCCTCCTTAGGAAGAAATGGTCCCCATTACGTTGAGTGCCTCCATCAGATGCGAAAAATTTTGCTGAACTTGGTCTCTGATGAGCTATTCTGATGTGTCCAGTAATGGTGGGAAGCATGGTCGAGGGCGATCCACATTGAATATTCAGTGAAAGCCAAGTAATGGGGGAATGTTGTGCTCCAAAGCATTGTTTCCCATAGCCTTGGTAATGGTGTAAGGACCATATCGGAGTGGTCTGAGTTTCTGATGGGCTCTTGTAAGGCATTCTTTATGCAAATGTAACCAGACTTTGTCGCCCACCTAAAACTTGTGTGGTACCTAATGTTGATCATGTCGTTGCTTGTACTTGACATTTTCTAGAATGGAGTGGTGATAGATCGACCCGTTGGGTAGAGGTGCTCTGGAAGTCAGATCAGAAGAATGCTTGACTTGACAGTGCAACAGTACCCCTATGGATGAGTAGAAGATGTCCCTGTCTTCCTTCATGACCCTTGACAGTGCAACGGTACCCCTATGGATGAGGAGAAGATGTCCCTGTCTTCCTTCATGAATGTATCCACCTTCTTCTGTTGTGTGGAAGAACCATTCCTAGGGGCCATGGATGTGCCTATGATCTTCCCCTTACTTTGAGAGTGAACCAGACAAAAAATAGATTTCCTAGTCTGGGAGATGAACTTACTAGCTTTCTTAACAGAGATCAAAGAAGTGGCGGTAGGTGGGGCTACCTCCGGTATCCTGTTTAATGTATTACACAAAGAATAACAGCGTGAGGCCTTGACTCATACATAGCATGTCTCCTCCACAAGTATGGTTGGCCTAATAATACATCACAAACATCAAGCGGTGCAACATCACACAATACCTCATATGTGAAGGGCTTGATGTTGTAGGGAAGGTAACATTGTTGGTGGACTCAGAGACCTTGTCCTTGGTGAAGCCACCTGATGTTGTACGGTTGTGGTTGTGGTATGGTTAGTAGTCCCAGTCGCTTCACAACCTCTACTGAAATGAGGTTATTTTGGCTCCCACTGTCAACGATGAATTGCACCGGTGAACACTTCACCCACATCTATGAGTGGAAAAGACGCTCCCCCTCCTTTGGATCTTCGGGCTCATTCTTCTAGACCTTGGCAGCGGCAACAGTGGCGCTGGGCTCCACATCAATGATTTTCTTCCCTTTTTCATTCCCCTTGTTGGGTTCTGACTTAGGGTCAGAACATGCATCTGATTCTGAAGCCTTCAACTTGGCCACCACCGACTGCTTGGTTCAAAACTCACTTGTGTTATGAGTGGGGCTCTTGTGGAACTCACACTACTTTCCTCTATCCTTCTTTGAATTTGTGGTGTTGTTCTTTTCTTGCGGCTTCGACAGGTTGTCTTGGGTCACATCGCATTGACTTTTTCCTTTATTCTTCGGATTCGCCGATCCCAAGTATCGCTTCTTTTGTTTAAACTTATGCTCGATCTTGACAGCATATCGCATGCCATGCCGAGCGAGGAGATGTTTAGGAACTCCATCTCATCCTGGATGTACCTGTGCAATCAACCATGGTATTTGAGTAAATAATGCAACTCAGAAGCCTTGATACCCAACTTTGTGCGAAGGGTATGAAAAGTATTTGTGAACTCTAGCACATCTTGGTCCCTTCCCTGCCGCAACGTGGTCCACTTTATGTATTTATCCTCATAGCTTTTAACATGGTAGTACTACTCCTTGATGGCATCCCAAAATGAATTCCAAGTGGGTGCGGCTGAAAATAGTGAACATGTACTTTCATCCTTTTGCTCGCAGTAGGTTTCCCACTAGTCCTTGATGTGGGGGCTACTTTGAGAAGTGCAAAAGTGATATTTTCACTGCTTAAAGGGTGTGGCATTTCCAGCGTAGCTGTTGGAAGCAGATGTGTCGCCCCTGGGTAACAGATGAAGGATCTGGGAAATTTTTTCCATCATCGTGTTCCTTGGTTGCTCGAGGGCTTCTTTGAGCAAGATTTTGATAGGAACTCTTGCCCCCTCATCTTTCTTTTCATCCTCCATGGGAGGCTGTCGGGATTTGTGAGGCTGGTCTTGCAAGGGTTCGACCAGTTCAAGCCATAACTCCTTATATCTTGACCTTGTTGGGGACATGCAAAGCAAAACAGAGAAAGAGCAGACCACTCTAATACCATTGATCTGAATTTAAACAAGAATGCAAAAAATTGCATAAATAACCATAAATACAGAGATGTAGTAGAAATAATTCTTCATTTCATTAATGTAGAATACTGAAATAAGCTTACAAACAGAAATGGAAATAAACCAGCTAGGGTGATGGTAGCTTATCTCTGAGAAGAGACGTGGCGGCTACATGCCTCTGAACTATCTTACAATGAGGCTTGAAGACTTATTTATTGTTTAGAAACAATGAAAAACCCTAAACATCCAAAAACCTAACCCTAGGAGATGAAGCACCAAACTATGGACCTCGTTTTGGGTAAATTGGTACATCAGCTTCCCGGGGTCATAACTTTGGCATACGATCTTCATTTGACGCACACAATACCTCGTTAGAAAGATATATCCAAGGAAAACAACTTTGGGATGAGAAACATTAGTCCGAGGACCCATGTTGCTCCCATTTTTCCCCAAAAAATTCGTTTTGGGCCTTAAAATGGCTCCAGAAGTTCGGGACCCGAAAAACTGCTAAAAATAGTAACCTGTGCTACGATTAAGGAAACTGAAAAACTGAAAGAGACAGTTGTGGGGGTCCAAGTGGGATAGGCGGGTGGCCACCAACATCCACCTGGATCAACACTGCATTTACATTTCAATCCAATGCACATTATTGATGATGATCTCTATCCACATTGAATGTAAATACAATTACAATCATGATATGGGGGAAAAAATTCCTACAATGAATGCAAGCAAGGTAAGTAGGTAAATTCAAGGATTTTGATAAATTCTTCTCCCATGTAAAAGATATAGTTCAAAACATAAACCTAACATTTATGGGGTTGTAAGAAACAATGGTTCAAGCTAGAAATAAAAATAATAAGTTATGTCCATTCTAAAAGATAATGTAAAGTATTCTTGGGCGAAACATATGATGTATCCATTATTTGAAATAGGGGTCATGATGATGCTTAACAAACAAATTCATTTAATATGCATACCAAAAAAAAAACTTTTCTACTATCCCCAAACCATGCATTTTACAATCACTAGGGATAAATGAGTACGTTCAATAGATTAATATTATGCCTTTATGAAAATAGATATGATCAATAGATAAACACTAGATATAGTTTTAATTATTTATCCCTCACTCATTTACATACTAAACTATCCTTAAACAACTCCATTACACTGTAAAATTTACAGTAATTCATTCAATATACATACCCACAAAACAAACCTGCTACTATCCCCAAACTATGCATTTACTTATGATAGGGGATAAATGGGTATGGTTGTGATGTACCTGGATACTTCCTTTGGCCATCGAGGCATTCAAATTGAAACCCCTTCTTTAATAAACCAATTATTAGTACCAATTCTTCCTCTAACAACAATATGATTTCAAATCATGTGCAAAAATAAATAACAACAAAAATAACCATGTATATTTCAAATTCATACATGCTCATTAAAGAAAAGTACCACACAACATATTGCAAATAGAAAGTGTTGCATGCAATGGTAATTATGACTACTTATCTATAAATTAATGTAATCCACTAAAACAATTAGTAAGGAATGATTCATCACCCAACCATAAGAATTAAACTATGGATTCCTCCCTTGAACTAGGCCACGATACCACTAGGGCGAAGGAAGTTCCTTATACATGGATCTAATCACACTCAATCCAACCCCTAAATTTCATAAAAAGTCCAAAATTACTTGTTATTGAGCACATGAGGACATCATCTAGCCATCAATACATCAAGGAAATCTCTTCTCTTTCAAAGCAAAAGAAAGACCTTTCATTTCTCTACTCCACAATTCCTTAGGGATATTTTCCCTTCCTATTGCAAGTATAAAAAGTCCAAGAGGTTAATAATGGAGTTTAAGGGTCACCCATGAAAGAGAGTGAATAATGGATTTCCACTATAGATTTTTACTATAGATTCAACAACTCATGTAATTTTCTAAAACACAAGACAAGAATCTACTCTACTTTCAACAACGGAAACCAATAGATTGACGAAAAGAATAATCAACAAGAGGAAGATAATCAATAACACATAACACAATATTTCTCTGGGGAAAGACACCACTGAAAACCCCGACTATTTATATTGCATTAATTAGAAATCCAAGATGAAAATAAAATGTTTGCTCTTACTAGAACAATCCCTGCACAAGTATAATCAACTCTCTACCTCACAAGCCCGCTCTAGCCAACACTTAGCCAATTTTTCTACCTACCAAGCCCTTATTTCCTTGTGCAATTCCTAAGAGGATCAACCCATATTTAATTGGGAAATCCTTCTTCCAAAACTATGCAATCCAAACTTAGGTCTATCATTGATTGCATGCATGATTTGTACAACTTGGAAAATAATACAACTTATAGTACATTGTCCATGCACTCTAGTCTCAACTGGGTCTTTCTTTGAACTTACATGCATGAGTTTATCTTGAGTGAATCTCCAATTAGCTGGAGTAGCACTGAGGATGCATTAGTGCACCAACTCACTACTAGACCTCTACTAGTTCCTCCAACCATTAGAACTAGTTTAACTAACCATAACTCAGTCAAACTGAGTTATCTAATTACAACTCAAATAAACTCATCCTAGATGCCTACAATTTAGGGATCACACATACATGACTACATAAATACTTCCAACTCGAAATACCAAAGTTAATTAAGTCAATTAAACTTAATTAACTATTTACAAGTTGCTATGAAAATAGAATTTGATTTTAATTCACAATTTAATTCAAGGACAAATTAAAATGGAATTTCTTGTTTCCATTTCTCAACACTCCCTCTCAACAAGAAAGGGATTATCGTCTACCTCGATCTTGTCTCTATGAAACTGAAATTTACATCTTGACAATGGGTTTGTCAAAATGTCAGCATATTGCTCCTTGTGGGAATGTACTCCAACAACATAATATGCCTCAATACACAATCTTGAAGATGATGATATCAAATATCAATATGCTTGGACCAATCATGAAAAACTGGATTTTCAAAGAGTTTGATACAACTCTTATTATCATAGTAAATCATAGTTAGATCCATCTACTGACCAAATAAACCAACCAGAATCTTCCTCATCCAGATGGCCTCACATGCTGTTTGACTTGCATCCATGTACTTTGCCTCTGTCGAATTAAGTGCAACCAATATTTGTTTCCTGTTGTACTAAGAAACAGTTGTTGACCAAATATTGAAGACCCCTCTTGATGTGCTCTTCATGTCAGATGGACTCCCAACCCAATCTGCATCAGTGGAGCCTTGAAGCTTCACTCCCTCTGTTTGTCTATACCACAATCCATACTAAGTAGTGTCTGTAAGGTATCTCAACACATGCTTGGTCGCCTACCAAAACAACTTGGTAGGCCTAACCATCACTTTACTAAGTTGGTCAACTGCATAGCACATGTCCGGTCGTGTGTTCACCAAATACATGAGTGAACGCACAATCTATCTTTAAATGGTAGCTTCCAATACTACACCTAAAGTAGCATCCTCCTTCCTCTAGTTACCTACTAGAGGAGTCTCCATGGGTTTACTTCTCTCCATGTGGAACCTTTTTAGTATCTTGTTGGCATACTTTCCCTATGAGACAAAAATTTCCCCATCACCTTGCCATACTTCCATGCCCAGAAAGTAATGCATGAGCCCCAAGTCCTTCATCTCAAACTCTCTTGCAAGATCCTCCTTGCAAGACTTGATCAGCTTATCATCATTGTCAAAATCAAATCATCAACATATAAAATAACAATCAACAATTTACCTTCCACCACAATGTGGTATAGGTTCTCATTTTCTTCACTTTTGGTGAAGCCCAACCCGGTGAAGTAGCTATTGATCTTGGTGTACCAAGCACAGGGTGCTTTCTTCAGCCCATACAATGCTTGCTTGAATCAGCACACATGTGAATCACGGTCAAAGGTCTCAAAACCTTTAGACTGCTCATTATACACCTCTTCCTCAATATTTCCATTAAGGAAGGTTGTCTTTACATCCATCTGATGTATCTTCCAACCCATTTGCGCTGATAGTGCCAATATGGATATGATCGATGAGTAACTTGCAACAAGAGAAAATGTCCCATCATAGTCAATCCCCTCTACTTGTGAAAAGCCTTAGGCCACAAACTTGGCCTTATGATTCTCCACACTACCATCTGCTTCTTGCTTTACCTTGTAAATCCATCGAGAGCTCACCACTAACTTATCTGCCAGTCTTGGGACCACATCCCAAACACTTTTATGAACAATGGAGTCATACTCCTCCATCATGGCATCAACCCAAACTAATTGTTGTACTGCCTCCTCAAAGGAAGATGGATTTGTCTCAACACATCCACTCATAAGAGCCATGTATCCATTGTACCTCTGAGGTGACCTCCTATGCCTGCACTGTGATGTGGATGTTCTCAAATTCTCTCTCGCATCCCACAATAACTTTTCAACCTCTTTCTTGTGCTTTCTCCCATCTCTAGAAGAATTTTCTTGAGTGAATATCTCCACTCCCAAATCCTTTGCATGTGGTTGCTCCACATCAATCTAAGGCTTGTCAACCTTAGGATATAAAATCTCCTCAATCACATGTAGCTCAAGCTCCCTCTCAAGGAATCATCACATGACTTTCTCCTCATCGAATCTGATATCCCACCAAACCACTATCATCCTATTGGTCAATAGGTACACACGATAGTTGTGAGGTGTATCAGTGTATCCCACAAATATCCCCAACTCTATTGTTGGCTCAAGATTCTTTTGTTCATCTTTGGTCACATGGAAATATATTGATCGCCCAAAAATCATGAAATGACCAACATCTGGTCTCTTCCCTGAGAAATCCTCCTCTGGTGTACTCATCCTAAGAATCTGATGCAGGATTTTGTTCTGCAAATAAAAAACTATGTTGCATGCCTCAACCCACAAGTGTAGTGGTAGGCCCTGATCATGCAACATCGCCCATGTTTACCCTACAATGCTTTTGTTCTTCCTTTCAGCCACCCCATTTTGTTGTGGGTTATGGGATGCCATCAACTCCCGTTTAATCCCTTCTATCGCACAAAAGTTCTTAAAATCATTTGAGACACACTCACCACCGTTATCACTCCTCAAAATTTTAGCCTTCTTGTCAGACCCTTTCTCAGCCAATGCTTTAAATTCACAAAACTTTGTGAAAGTTTGATCTTTCTTCTGCATGAAAAAGATCCAGAATTTACGAGAAAAATCATCAACAAATATAACATAATACATGTGTTTGGTCATGGAGGCTGTCGAGAATGGTCCATGCACATCTGAATGGACTCACTTTAGAATCTCTTGTGCTCAACTGTCTCTGTCGTAAAAGGAAGCTTTGGTGAATTTTCCCAAAGTAGACCCTTTGCATGTATCAACTTTCTCTAGCATGCCTTTGGGAAGACTGGTAGAAATCTATTTCATGATCTTCAAAGCCCCATGATGCAAGTGATCGAATTTCCTATGCCACAACTCATTGATGTCTCAACTCTACACCTTTTCTGCTTTCGTGCTCAAAGTAGCACAATATTCTACCTCCAACTTGTAGAGATTCTTCACCTTAATCCCTATCCTATTTACATGTCTCGTGGTTATGTGATGAAGGAATGCCTTTCCTTCACTAAAGATCACATCATAGCCTCTATCCTCTAACATGGAAATGGATACCAAGTTCTTCTTTAACTCGGGAACGTACATAACATCTCTCAAGGTGAGAGGAGCACCTGACTCCCTCTGAAAGGTAACTGTACCCAATCCAGTAGCACTATACCTCTCGTCATCACCCATCTCGATATGCATCTGGAGATCCTTCTCCTCCAGGTCATTGAAGATCTCCTTGTTTCTAGTCATGTGGAATGAAGCTCCACTTTCTAGGTACCATACACTGCCCATCATTGATGAGACCATGCATTAAATGAGGGTAAAGTCTAATTTGAATTGAGAGGCAAGAGCCTCACTTGCCACTCCTCCCAAGGACTTCTTCTTGGACTTCTTGAGCAGACAATTTGTAGCAAAATATCCTATCTCGTGATAATGAAAGAACTTGACTTTCGACATGTCATTCTTCTTGCCTCCATGACAAGAATCTGATTTGGAATGGGATGCCTTCCCCCTCCCTTTCTTTTCCTTACCCACTAAGGCACAATTTTCCTCATCATCAGTCTTTAATGAGGAACTGTCTTTGTTGTTCCTTCTGATCTCTTCTGGCATCAAATCTGATCACAGTTGTTCCCAATATGGAAACTTCTCCCTCCCACTGATAGAGTCCTGATAACTATGCCAACTCTTGGGAGTCATAGAAGAGCTAGGCTCATGATATCATCCTCAATAATGGTAATCCCAACACTTCCAAGCTCATCTCGACAATGAATGAACTTGGTAAAGTATTTTTGAATTGAGTCGCCCTTCTCCATCTTGATCTTTCTTAGTTTTTCCTTTAGTGCCAACTTCCTATGGTCACTGCTATTCTGAAACAGGTCAGTCAATGTCTTCCACATTAAGTATGGAGTTTCCTTGCCATGGAGACTTAAGACAATTTGGTCTCGAACTCCCTCAAGAATAATCCACCTCGCCTTTGCCACACACTTCTTCCATTCGAACAGATCATTAGCATCCAATGCTGGTGGCTTAGGAATATCTTGTTCAATGAATTATTTGAGGCCATTGTCCTCCAACACTGCTTCCATCATATCCTTCCATGCTATGTAATTCAAGTTGCCTTCCAAGGCATACTTGAGTCTCAATCTGTAGAAAGCCATTTGCTGATCCTGAAGTATGAATTGCAAATTCGAATTTCACCTATAACCCAAAACTTGAAATCTCATATAGTATATTGTAATCAGCTTTGATACCATGCAGATTTTTACTATAGATTCAATAGCTCATGTAATTTTCTAAAACACAAGACAAGAATATACTCTACTTTCAATAACAGAAACCAATCGATCAATGAAAACAATAATCAACAAGAGGAAGATAATCAATAACACATAATACAATATTTTTTTGGGGAAAGAAATTGCTCAAAACCCTGAGTATCTATATTGCATTAATCAAAAATCCAAGATGAAAATACAATGCTTATTCTCAATAGAACAATCCTTGCACAAGTATAATCAACTTTCTGCCTCACAAACCCACTCTAGCCAACACTTAGCCAATTCTGTTGCCTGCCAGCCCTTATTTCCTTGCGCAATTCCTAAGAGGATCAACCCATATTTAATTAGGAAATCATTCTTCCAAAACTGCGCAATCCAAACTTAGGTCCACAACTAATTGCATGCATGATCTATATAGCTCGGAAAATCATACAACTGATAGTACACTGTCGTTGCACTTCAGTCTCAACCAAGTCTTTCTCTGAATTGACATGCATGAGTTTCTCTTGAGTGAATCTTTAGTTAGTTGGAGTAGCACTAAGGATGCACCAATGCACCAAATCACTACGAGACCTCTACTAGTTCCTCCAATAGTTAGAACTAGTTTAACTGACCATAACTCAGTCAAACTGAGTTATCTAATTACAACTCAAATAAACTCATCATGGACCCCTAAAATTTAGGGATCACGAATACATGTCTACAGAAATACTTCCAACTCGAAATTCCAAAGTTAATTAAGTCAGTTAAACTTAACTATTTACGAGGTTCTATGAGAATAGAATTTGATTTTAATTCAAAAATTAATTCAAGGACCAATTAAACTGGAATTTTTTGTTGCCATTTCTCAACATCCACCAAGGGTTTGCATAACAAAATTGTACCCTTCCAAAGAAGCATGGGAAAACATCCAAAGCACCACATTAGTTAAATATTAATGGAAAACATATGCAAGAAAGTATGGGAAAAAAATGTTGTACTTCACAAGACAAAGTGCCACCACATATCACCTATGCACCTCCTTTCCTCTTCCCATCTCTTGGTATCATGGTCTCCTTGTTGCTTCTCAAGAAAATTTTGGGAGGATAACACATTGTTTTTTACTTCATTTTATTTAAGCATAGGTCCATGGAACACATAAAAATTATATTATAATCCTAGCCCAACATGGGGATTCATATGCATTCACTAGTTTGGCCTTGGCTTTGAGCTTTGCACTGGGAATATTTATAATGCATTTATATTATATAAATGAAAGGGATTTTTAACTTGGCCCATATTGTCTCCTGTGACACAATTTCATCATCTGGATAATACATGATTTAGTGCATTATAAGAGGGTTTAAAACAAGAGTATTACAATGATCAACAAATCAAGACTATAGCTCTTATTGATTATGCTCAATTAAATAAATGCATCGAGGATGATGACTAAGATAAGTTAGGGCTCATAATTGTTCTAGAATAAAAAAAGTAGGTCCCACATAAGTATTCTAAAGTTAAATAAGCAAGCCTCTCATAATTGTCTCTAAAATTAATAAAACATGCCTATCATAACAAATAGGCCCATCATAACCATGCTCAAATTAAACAAACAAGTCACTAAAAAAATGATTTTCAATGGCCTTTTTCAAAGTATTTATAAGTCTACCATAGAGCCCTATGATGGTTCAAACCCCTTTAACTCAGTAGTGGGCTACAAAATTCCTACATAAGTGAAGATATCAAAAGTATTTACACATTTTTAAATGCAAATCCAAGCACATAACAACCTTCCTAAATCTATAACCGAATGTCCACACATATTTCCAATCCATATCTAGTGTGTTGAAAAACATAGAAAGGTTCATAAGCTTGTAGGGATAATTTCCCACCCTTAAAAAACACTTCCATTTCCACCATTTATGCATTCATCAACATACAATGATTTTTCCCTATTCAATGAAAAAATCCTCCATGCTTTTCTTGTAATAACAACTACATAGTTACAAATCAAAAGTAAAAAACATCATAATGTATAAGGATATTAGGTTACAAAGGATAATTTCATTAGGTCTTTGGCTCACCTTTGATTTGTTCACTCTAATAGAGAATGTTGAATCTCATCTCAACATTATCCACAGTTTCACGTGTGCCATTAATCCAAATCGCTTATCATCTCTCAGTGAAACAACCTGATTATGGCTTCCTTTTGTAGCAGAAAACTTGATTATATGAAGAAATCCAATCCAATATATGGAAAACAAAATATACATGATAAACTAGGGTCAATTATCTTTAATAGAGGGAAAGTGTAGTGTATGAATGATGAAGCACAAGTTCATGTAAGTAGTTGGGTAAACATGTGGGTGAGGGAGTATTAGAAAAGAACCCATGAAACAAATTAGGGGCATGTTTCATGGGTTTCATGGTGGAGAGATGGATCAAGCTTTTATGCCATAAAGAAACCTAAGTGAAATGAGAAGTACTGGGAAACAACTAGGAGGGGCATAATAAACAAAGAAATTCACTATGTATTGAAATCCTTAGCTACCTACACATATTTGGTCATCATATGTAGGATATGTACACCATGTGGAACTATTGACATTGAAAATTAAATATGGTTTCTAAGGGTGCCTTGTTGCTAGTCTCCCTCCCATATGCCAAATTGTAAGTATCTTTATTCTAACAACAGTATGTTAACATTAAGATTAATAATTTAGAAATCCCCATGTAAAAAAATGATTCATGTTTGAAATAAAAGGTTAAATAATGACATAACTTGTGCATCAAACCATACTTTAAGATTTGGTAATTGAGTGGTATACCTCACGAGGCAAGTTTATAGAGTACCATATGGGATTATTTACTTGGTTTAGTGAAAAACATTAAAAATCGATTTAAAAAAAAATGATCACATTGTTTGTGCATTAAACCAAACTTGTCAATCCAAATGCCTATTTCTTTTTTTTTTGTGTAAATCAGATAGTTATATTATATAACAAGATAAAGTACAAAAATTCTGCTAATGCAGATGGACTTCTGTGAGAGATTAACTAACAGTACTGAACAAACTGAACTACCAATGGCACACCACGCAGGGCGGCAGTACCCAACATTATTCGCATAGACCCTGAGGGTCGTTACATAGTAAACCGAGACAGTGACATAGTGAAAACCAGAGAAAGCCAAAATGACCAGAAGACTTAGAACAGAGGACAAAAAGCAGAGGCCAAGTTTAGATGTGCTTGCCCATCAGACTGATGGAATCGAGGCCCATTTGAGCAGCATGGGAATTAGCTCTGGCTTGCATGTCACTGAGAATATTGTCGTCCTGCTCTGGTGCATTTGCGTTCGAAGTCTGAGTAGAACAGGGTCCCTGGTTGATGGTATCTTTAAGCAGTCTGCAGAGGAGAGTGAGCTTGCGGTTCACGACTTGAATGGCATCTTGGACTCTGGTTATGCGGCCGTCCAGAGAGTTGTTGTAATCCATGATTTTAGCCATTTGCGCGTCAGTCAAGTTCACCTCTGCGATGAACTTTGGCCTCTCCTTTTCCATGGCTTCCAACGCTTTGGCTATCAGTGTTTTGGTCCGCCAACTTTCCGCTCTTGTGCGCACGTACTGTGTAGCCCTTTTGGCTGGGGTTCCTGGATCATGCAGCCAGTTAACCTCTGCCGCGATCTCCTCCTCAGTTCGACCTTCTTCATCCTGTTTAACCTTATTCTCCAGTTCCTCCACTTTGCGCTTATACTTGGTCATGGCTCTAGTTTCGTACCCTTTCTTTGCTTCATGCAGGTCCTGAATTGCTGCTGCGTTGCGGCTTCCACTCCCATCCATGACTTCCCTGTTGTGCTTGCCCTTACTACACCGATTATCTATGGCAATATTGATATCACCCTTCACAAGAGCTGAAGTGATTTGAATTGGGTTGCGATGTCTTGCTTTATAGCGTTTGCGATTGTGAGATTGCCTGCAGGTAATGGCTGTCCCATTTAAGCTTCGGGTACTGCTGCCATAATTAGAAAATCGGTTCGCACAGATGAGACCAAGGTAGGCAGAAACCGAGAGGAGGTGGCTGCTTATGCTTTGATTGCCTTGATGCCAAGTAAGCTGTACGAGGGAAGGATGATGACGGTAATTGGAAGTTGAGGAGGTACTCTGTATATTAACCTGCTGATTTCCTCTGTTCCGAATGTCCAGATCCTTATCTGCATTAAGGTTTGTATTAAATGTACTG
Organism: Pinus taeda; assembly: GCA_000404065.3. Lineage (NCBI taxonomy): Eukaryota > Viridiplantae > Streptophyta > Pinopsida > Pinales > Pinaceae > Pinus > Pinus taeda. The sequence continues at coordinate 105,117 of APFE030848403.1, read as the reverse complement.
GGAGCTTTACCACGCCTAATCCTGCCCGAGGTGACGGATTGGCTGGTACTACTACAGTCATTTTGATCGCCTGAACCGTAACTATCGATGCCTGTGCTGACATGCCGCCGCCGGGTAGTGCCCTGTCCTTTACACCCTGTCATACCATCACTGAGGTTATGATTAGTGCTGATGCCGATGTGTTCCATCTCCCGGTGCCTGGTGCTGGGGCCGTCATCCCTTATGAGTAGTCGACGTGGAAATTGTCCTTTTCCGCCAGCTGTTCGCATTTCACCTTGAGAGTGGGGCAGTTCACGTCCTGCCAACAACTGTTTGTGATGAGGTGCGGGGTGTCAGCTCCGTGGTTTGCCAGGAAATCGGCCAAACCATTTGCTTTTCTCCTGATAGATTGGAAAACAGTGCCTTTTAGATCTCCTATCAATTCTGCTATGCTTTCGGTTGCCTTCGCCAGTCTCCAGTGCTTGGTGACTTTGCTGGTTTGAGTTCCTGCTTGGATGCGCTTAGCCGCTGAGATTGCTAGAGAGGAATCTCCTTCTACTATGAAATTGCCCTGTCTGCGGGACCTGAGAATCCTTAAACCTTGCTCCATTGCTGCAAATTCCGCTTCATTGTTCGTACATTCCCCCAACGATCTGCAGAAAATGTGGACTATGTCTCCTTTGTGATTACGTATGACTCCGCCAATACCTGCAATGCCCGGGTTCCCCCTCGAAGCGCCATCAAAGTTCAGCTTGAGACAGGCTTCAGGAGGTGGTTGCCAACTGTGGATTTGAGATGAGGTGCGGGCGTTATGACCTCCGGGGAGGCAACTACTGAAGGCTTCCAGTTGAAAAGTCTTTAAGATACGTAAGTCTTTTCCCGTAGGTTTATCCGTTGGGTCGAATTTGCATTTTGTCTGAACCAGCTGTCTGACGTTAATTAAAATGGATTCTTTGGCACATTCAATACTTCGAGTTTCTTGTGTGAAGACCCGCCTGTTCCTTTCTTTCCATATGGTCCAAGTAACAAAACCTGGGATACATTTCCAAATGCTGCTTACACTGTTCATGCGAGAGAAATGTTTCCTCCAGTTGGTAATCGTCTCCTGAATGGAGTCTCTGTTTCTATCTGTGTCTTCCAGGATAGCTTCCATCCATAGCCATAGCTGTGACGCCCATTCATAGGAGTTGAAGAGGTGATTCATCGTTTCCTCCTCCTGTAGACACATGTGGCATTTTGAAGGTCCCTGAAATCCTTTTTTCCGTAAGTTCTCCCAAGTTAGAGTTTTCTTCTGCATAAGAAGCCAGAGGAAGGTACGAATTTTTGGCCATTGAAAGTTATCCCAGACTTTATCGGCCCAAGGAACTATGTCAGGATGCTCTACCTGTTCGATTACGCTTCTTGCTTCTTTAAGCGAGAATTCCCCGTTGCCTTTCGGTCCCCACCTGAGCTTGTCATCCTCAGCAGCAATTCTAATCTTCCTTTTGTGAATTTGTTGGTTAAGATCCTGGATAACATGTTGAGGCATACCATACTGGTCAAGATTGAAAGTTTTCCATTCTCTCCACTCCGGGTCTTCACTGGAAGAGTTCCAGTAGTGGTTGACTCTGTTGTGGCCCTCTGATTGGTAGGCTAACATTAGGGGTAGGAGAGCAGGAGATTCTAATTTAGGGGTTTGCTGCCAAGCATCTTCCCAGAAGAGAGCTTGAGTGCCATTGCGAATTTCCCAGAAGCAGTAATCCTGGATAATGCTTTTATTAGCTTGGGCGTGATTCCAAATGGGGGATCCATTGGGGTTATCCTGCAATCTTATGAGTTCCAGATTACTGCTGGTCGGTCTGTATTTCTCCTTCCAGTGATTAGCCCATGGGAGGTTAGTGCTTGAAATCCATTTCCACCAGATTTTGGCACCACAAACTCTGTTGGTGATAGAGGGATCAACCAGATTTAGGCCTCCCCTGTTCTTTGGTCTACAGAGTTTTTTCCAAGCCACCAGCGACCATTTCTTCTTTTCACTATTGCCACTCCAAAGGAAGGCACGTTGAATGCATCTTATTTGATCTAGGACTCCCTTTGGAGCGGGAAGGATAGAAAGCATGTACTGTGGAATGGCTTGGAGGATAGCTTTTGTGAGCACCAATCTGCCTGCAAAATTTAGAGCTCTGTTAGTCCAGTGTTTGCATCTCCTTTCCATGTTGGCCAGGATTTTCTCCCAATGAGCCTTCTGCCAAGGTTTGAGGGTGAGGGGGGCACCAAGATATCTGGAGGGTAAGGAGCCTATTCTGAACCCCAACAGTCTGGAGAGATGAGATTGAACCGCGTGGTGAGTATTGAAAAAAAAGATGGTAGATTTGGAGAAGTTAATCTCCATACCCGAGGCTTTGCTGAAGAGGTGGAGAATGTCCTTGTACGCAATAGCTTCTTTCACTGTGGGGGTGCCATGAAGCATTGTGTCATCCACGAATTGCTGGTGCGTGGTGGCCGGGCAGGACCTGATGGGCTGTAAACCTCTGATCTGGCCTTCATCTTTTTTCTTGATAATTAATCGGCTTAGGCCTTCCATAAGAATGACAAACAGGAAGGGGGAGAGAGGATCCCCTTGCCTTATGCCTCTTGTAGGCCTGAAGGGCATGGAGGGAGTGCCATTGACTAGAATCGAATATCTTGTTGATTTGATAAGCTCTAAAACCCATTTGATACAGGGCTGACTGAAGCCAAAAGCTTTTAAAATAGCTTCTAGGTATGTCCAACTTACTTTATCATATGCTTTGGACAGGTCCAACTGCATGAGCATACCCGGTACTTTCCTTGAATGGAGAGAATGTATCATTTCCTGTGCGAGAAAAATGTTGTCCAGAATCTGCCTCCCTTCCACATAACCGGATTGTTCCTGAGAGATGATGCCCGGGAGTATCATCTTGAGCCTGTTGGCGATGACTTTAGATATGATTTTGTAAATGACATTGCAGAGGGCAATAGGTCGGAATTTTTCCGGGGTATTGGCCTCCTCTACTTTGGGGACAAGAGCTATAAAGGTTGAATTTAAAGATTTAAGGATAGTTTTAGATCTTCTAGAGTCCTCCACAATTTCCCAAATATCGTTCTTGACAATTTCCCAGCATACTTTGTAGAAATTGATGGTGAATCCATCTGGACCCGGCGCTTTGTCATTAGGCATGCTCCTAACTGCATCCTCCACCTCTTCCATAGTGATCTTTTTCCTTAGGGACCAGTTCTGCTCCTCTGTAATTAAGCGGGGAATGGCATTAGTTATTTCCTGGATGGCTGCCTCCCTGTTGACATTTGGTTCCTGTGCTATGTTACTGAAGTGATTTGAAAGTAGCACCGAAATGTCGTTGTGATTTCTGAGGATTCCTCCTTCATCGTTCTTTAGTTCTAGGATCTTGTTGGCATTCCTGTAATCTATTGCCGACCTGTGAAAATTTTTTGTGTTTTGCTCTCCTTCCTTTAACCATAGCACCCGGGATTTCTGTTTCCATAATGTTTCTTCCTGCTTGCATCGGGTGTGCCATTGCTGAGTTAACTCTTTCTCTTGTTCACTGGAGTTCTCATCTCTCTTGCCTGCTATCCCTTCTTTGTGAATTTGTTCCAGTTTTTGCTCTATGGTCGCTTTTTCCTGAAAGATGTTCCCAAAAACTGTATGGTTCCAATCTTTTAATTTCAGTTTTATGTTTTTGAGACGATTTTGCAAATTAAACATCTTGGATCCTTCTTCAACTAAGGGTTTCGCCCACCATTTTTCCACCATGGTAAGAAAGTTGGGGTGTTCAATCCAGAACTTCTCGAATCTGAAGGGTTTGTTCCTGGGGGGTCCTGGAACTTCGATGACAAGGGAGATCGGCCAGTGGTCAGATCCTCCACTGGGAAGAATGCTTGACTCCAGGTTTCTTCCATCTAGTAATAGATTCTCTGAAACGAGAAAGCGGTCCAGTCTTGAGGAGATTAAATTTTCTCCACCCCTCCTATTGTTCCAGGTAAAGCTACCTTGCTTTGGGTATACATCTACTAAATTTGCATTGTCGATGAATTCTTTAAATTGTTCCCCATCCCGATTGAGCTTTCGGAGCCCCCCTTTTTTCTCCATGAGGGAGGTGATCATATTGAAGTCTCCTCCCAAGATACAATGTGCTCTAGGGTGTCTTTCCATAAGTTTCTTCAAGGAGTCTAGGAAAACAAGTTTATCTTCTAACCTCTGAGGACTGTAAATATTAATGCAGAGGAAAGAGTAAGAATTACCTATAAGAAGCATCTCCATGGCCAGGTAGTTCTTGCTTGCTTCTGCTGCGACTAGCTGGTATCTCCTGGTGTCCCAGAAAGTTGCTAAGCCTCCCTCACGTCCTTTGCTCTCTATTTCTAAAACCTCAAAGTTTTTGCCTAGTTTGAGTCGTAATTTTTCAGTGAGGACTTTGTTGCACTTAGTCTCTTGTAAAAACAACATATTAGGATTATTTTTCTCCATCTGTCTTTTTAGCAGTCTTTGTTTGCTTTGACTGTTCATGCCTCTTGCGTTCCAGGATATTATTTTCATGATTAAACAGATTTAAAGAAGGACGGGTACTCACTTAATTGCTTGATCTGCCCAGCATTGAGCAATATCTCCCCCAGGTCCTGCAGGTGTTCTCCATTTGATTTGCGTCCTCTTCGGCGTTTATTTACTGAACCAGATATTTTGCCTAGGGCTGTTCTGTGTTGATTCTTGTCTCCTTTAAAGACGCCGAGTTTGTGCTTCTGTTTTTCCATGATATCTTTTTGCCTTGCTATGAAGAGGTCCGTGACTCTTCTTATCTCTTCCTCCGATGCTTTTTCAATCCCTTCGGTTCTCCATTTGTCCGCCAGAACTGATAAATCTAACCCTTCCATGGCAAGTGTTTCATCTAATTCCTGATCTTCACTCCCCACTTCACTAGTTACCATATCTGTCTCGTAATCCGACTCCTCTGTTCTGTCTTGCATCTGGACTTCGCCGCTGGGCATCTCGATCTCTTTACCTTCCTCTCGGGGGTTTTCCTGTCCTACTAGCTCTGTTTCTCTGTCGGTTGTGTTCTTTTTTTCCTCTGAGTCAGTCTCCTGGTCCAGATATTCAAAGGGATTGTTGAAGAGATTTTTCCTTGTCTCTCCTTTGATATTCCTTCTTCTGTTGGCCCTCTGCCTGTGCTTTGGTTTGATGAAGTCGTTTTTGGCTTTGTTGTTCTGGGTTTTGTCTTCTTCTGCTTCCTTCTGGTTCAGAGGGCAGTCACGCATCAGATGCCCATGTTCATGACATTTTCGACACCTGAAGGGTATGTGCTCATAATCTAATGCTTGGAAGTATTCCTCGTCCCTGTACTCCAGCCAAACTCCTTCATGAAGTGCTCCTGAGACATCCATTTCAACACAAATTCTTGCACAGGAAGTATATCTTTTTTCCAGGGTGGCTTCTGAGGCTTTGACAAACTTCCCAAGCTTGTTCCCTATCTGCTTCAGGGCGCTCAACCCCCAGTAGTCAATTGGGAGAGAAAAGAGTCTTATCCAAACTGGGACGCAGGTGAAAGATTCTTTTTCCGGGGCAAAGTTTGGCTGCCAGGGTCTCATGTAAAGCCCTGCTGAGGCTAGAAAATATGGGCCTCCCTCGAAAACCCGATCTTTGTCTTCAATGCTTGTGAAAACTACCGTGAAAAAACCTCTTGCTCCTAGATGTAGCTGCACGTCTCCTTTAGGTTTCCACACCTGCCTTATCCATTGGCAGAGAGTCCTTTCCGTTGGCCATATTCCCATGAATCTGCATATGATGGCCTGTTCAGCCATATGTTCCCTGTAGGTTTGTATCTCCGGGTCAGAGATAATCACCCGTAGGCTTTCAATTTTCTTTGGCTTGCATGTGCTACTAGTGACCCGAGTCTTGTTGGGGTTAGCGCTGGTCTCCCCCTCCTTTTCAGATTGCCTTTTGTTGCTGTCGTCTTGTTCTTTGTCTGTTTGTGGGTCCGCTTCCTTCTCTCCCGTGGGCTGATTTTTCTCCGTAGTGTTCTCTTGGTTGCTGCTCTTATTCTGTTCTTCTGAAGTTCTGACTTCTGCAGAGAAGGCAGTCTTGTCAGACAACATTGGTGTCTTCTCCTTCTTATTTCTACTGTTCATCCTAGAACTATTCTGACCTTCTATTCTGACTCCTTCCTTCATGCTCTGTAGTCGTTTTTGCAGAGTGACTTGTTTGAAAGTAGGGGTCCCACTGGACCCCTCTGCTCCCATCCAATCTGACAGCAGATGCCCCTATCGAAACAATGCTACCAGACTTGAAATGTGGAGCTCCAGGCCTGTAACAGAGCTGCCAGATTCGATCTGTGGTGCGCCAGGCTTGAAACCCTAGTTTCCTCGCTCCACATCTCATTCATATACCCATCATTTAACCCTAGAACCTAAAATAATTATTATTTTATTTATATTTATTTATTTATAATTAATTAAATTAATATTATTAAATCTAATAAAATATATTCTTTGATATATATATTTACTTAATGAAAATAATTTTTATTAATAATATATTAAATATACCAATATATTAATATAATATTAATAATTATTATTTATTTAAAATATTAGAATAAAATGGATCACAGAAGTCTGAATTCCTTAACTATAATGCTATTGATTAATCAATTTCGATGGATATGAGGGGTTTATGGGAGAAAAAGATAGACAGATGATGGATTTCTAGAAGAAAAAGATGGCAATGAAATGGTACCAACACTTATCCTCAATTATTATCAGTCCCTCAACATGCTTAAATTGAGACATGATTATTGACACACAAATTCCTTAGATATTTTCCATGGAGCATCCTAGGGACCTCCACCTAGAGAAGGGGCCAAGGAAGTATTTTTTCTTTCTCAAAATCATTCCCTCAACTTCAAAGTAGGCACTAGTCAGTCATCAATCAACCAAAGTGAGCTTACAACTCTGAAATTGGTTTTACTACTTGTTATTGAAAAAGGAATCACTCATCTTCAAATCCCATAAGAATTCCTCCTTGTGATCAAACAAGTGAATGGAGATGTCAATCTAAGAATTTTCTTCTTACATCCCCTCTTTTGAGACATCAAACATCTTCAATCCTCCTCTACTCACATCATTTTCTAGCATGTCTACAAAGAAAATAATAAGGAAATCGATAAGTTATCTAAGGACAACCTCGAAGTACAAGAAGACAAGTGGGAGTCAAAGAGTCCTAATAAAGTGCACATTTCTACTTATTCTCATGGCTCCTAGGATTATGTTTACATCTGAGATGAACTTCCTCAAGACTATTTTACAATGATAACTCGTGATTTTTTTGGAATTAGGATGCAAACGCTAATACGTAGTTTATTTATTGTCGAATAGTGGTGTTAATATTATATGGCTTATGTTACTTAATGGATGCCATGTAACCCCTAATATGTAATCACTAAAAGAATTTCGTGTGGACTTCAACTCTTTGCCAATATCATTATCAACTAGTTTTGCTTAAGAATTAAACCTCTCGGTTTCTTCAATTTTTTACCCAATAGCACTAATGCAAATATCCTTTGCAATATTATTCTCGTGTACTTTTGTTTATCTCTAATATAATTACTCACATTTTTCCCAAGTAAAAAGAAAATTGATCCAAAGGATCAACCCACACATTATCACCATTGAAACCATAATACACATGTTTGGTGATTGTTCTATTAGAGTTCAAATGGAAAGTGGCCAAATAAAAGGCGCGATCACATTCATCAAGGCACATCGTGTAAGGTATACAAATCACCCTTTATCACAGTCTCTATCATAAAAGTAAGCAACCATTCAATGCATTAAAAGTTTCCTCCTTATTGGTGAGGATCGCATTGCACAAGTGACATCAAACTCACTTACTCAAGTTTGAAACATAAATTGATTTATATGCTTTAGGTGCTTCCTACTCTCATTTATTGAGCTTCGACCACGCCCTTACTAAAAGGTGCATTGCTTCTAAGGTCTTGTGGAACCATACCTTGAGCAATTAATAAGATTTAAAATGCATATAAGGGGAAATTAGGGAATTTGGTAAAGATACTTGTCACTTGAAGGTGGATCTTTCTCTTAAAGATGCTAAGATTTATACCATTCAAAGGACCATTGTTATTATGCTTTCATGATTTTGGCTCATTGTTGTTATGCTTCCATAATTTTGACCAAGCCAAGGGCGTGGGGTAACAGATGTGAGCCTTTAACCTCTTTAAATTAGTGGGCAGAGAAATTTTACAATAAATTGATCCTTTATGAATAAAAACAAAATGACTAGTTGAAATTTATAAAAAAAATCAACATAAACCTATATAAATTTAAAACACCATTAACCCTCAATGAATGAAGAACCCCACAAATCATGCAAGCTCAAAATAATATCTCAATGTCGAGATAAAGAAAATCAAGTTCACTAACATAGACATTTCAAAAACATTTAACTTGTTAACAAATTCATTAATATTTATATTAGTAACAAAATTTATAACCAATTGAATAAAAAACATGTTAGGCCCCTATAATACTAGTGATTCCCCCATTACCATTGTAATTGTATCCCTTATTGTTATTATTGTGCCCCTATTGTCCTCGTATTATTATTATTATGCCCCATAGAAACCCACTATTGTTATTTTTGTGCCCTTATGTTATTGCTGTTATGTCGGCTTGATTATATTGTGACCCCTTAGACTCTTATATATAGAAGGGAGGTTTAGTCATTTGTATCATCCAATAATTGTTCATTTGAGTAATGTAAAGGAGGTTTCCCCCTCGAAGAGGCTGAATTCTAAGCCATTGATCTATATTTTCTATCTTTTGTGAGCTGGTTTCTTAACATTTGGTATCATAACTTTAGATTCTAGGGTTTTGCTACTCCAAAGAGGTCATTGTGTAATTTTAGCTATAATTTTTATTTATTTATTTATTATTTTATTATTATTATTATTATTATTATTATTTTTTTTTTTTTTTGACGTCTTCAGTAGCTTACCAAAAAACCCAATTGAGCCGAAGTCGTTCTGAACTTCGGGTCCAAATTTCAGAGCTTGTATCACTATATTTGTGGAGATATGATCTGAGGAAGTTATGGTTTTTGCAGACTCCCGAATTACATTCCAAGCAGGTGACATGGGGAAAATCGTCATAACTTTTGTTTGACTATCGAATTGAAATTTCATAAGAAACTTCAGAAATAGGACGGCCTGCAGTTTTTTGTGTATCAGTTTCAGGTACTAAGGTCAAAACAGTGACACGTGGCATGTCATACAAGTTCACTCTATTGAACTAGTCTATAATCAGGTCACCGTGGGAGATTTGACATAACTCTTCCTTGGAGAATCCAATCTTGATCAAACTTGTGAGGTTAGAAAGAGGACTCAAAGGGCTACCACAATATGAGATTTCAGATATTCGAGATCCGCAGTTACAGAGATACAACAGATTCAATATCGAGCTCTTATAAAGTGAAAAAAAAGTGTGTAGTTTTTTTTTAAATTTTGCATAAGCTTGGTTTGAAAAATTAGTTTAAAGGAATTAAAAGGGAATAGTGAAGAATTATGAGCATTAATTAATGCCCCAAAGAAAGAAAATGGAAACACCTAGTAAGCAACTTGAAATCTCTAGCATGACTCGTGAAGAAGAGGAAGAAATGCAACATGATATATCAAAATTACAAGACTAAGTACAACAAATTTCACTCTCACTAAAGGTAAATGAAGCTAAGATGAATGGCATGAAAGTTAAGATGGATGGCGTGGAAGCTAAGATGGATGACATGGAATCTAAGATGAATGGCATGGACACTAAGATGAATGGCATGGACAATAAGATGGAAGAATTGAAGATAAATTTGAATAGGTTGCTACAAGAAATGGTCACTAATGGTGAGAAGGTAGTAAAGGAAATTCATGATGAGAACAAAGTAATTGTTAATCATGATTTCATAGACCCTAATGTTGGATTGAAGACCCACCGTGTTCCAAAAATCGATATGAGGAAGTTTGATGGCAAGGATCCCGGAACATGGATACTACAGATTGAGCAATTTTTCAATCCCCATAATGTGCAAAACACACAAAAGGTACGTATTGCAACTTTATATTTGGAACCAAATCAGTTTGTATGGTATCGATGGCTTTGCTCTCATAAACAAATTGTCACTTGGGCAATTTTTACGAAAGAAATGATAGCACATTATGAGGATACAAAAAGCAACACCCTTTTTAGCCAAATGATAAATCTCAAACAAAAGGGTTCAATGATGGAGCATATTGAGGACTTCCAAAAATTGAACATAAGGGTAAAAGATATTCTAGAGGAGCATAGGATTGATGTGTTCATAGGGACTTTAAAGGATAATATCCAACATGAGGTTCACCTTTGGGAACTTGATTCATTGGAGAAGGCATTAAGGTTAGCAAGAAAAATGAAAAGCAAAATTATGGCAACCAGGAAGCCTACCACTCACAACTATAAAGAACGAAGTGTTGTTGCCCCTAGCCTTCCACAACCTATAAGGTTGATACCACAACAATTGGAAGAAAAAAGAGCAAAAGGGATTTGTTACAGCTGTGATAGTAAATATACTAAAGGTCGTAAGTGTGCTGAGAAGAAATTATTCTACATAGATTGTGAAGAAGAGGAAGAAAAGGAACAAGAAATGTCAAAAGAAGATAATATACTCCAAGAACAAACCCTAGATAAAGAAGAAATAAATCTGACCATATCTTGTAATGCATTGGTTGGAATTACCACTCCTCAAACTATCAAGATAGAAGGACATATCAAGAAGAAAAATGTAATAGTGTTGATTGATTCAGGAAGTACCCATAATTTTATTCATTGTAAGAT